>JAHBCN010002945.1:0-82742 GCA_019359885.1 Listronotus oregonensis
AAAAAGTTTAATTAGCTGTCTCTCTCCTACAAGCTATGCATTTTCATTCCTATATTTATATAAAAAAAATATTTGTTTTAATGAGGAATTACCTTCTGAAATTTGGCAGTACATTTTTCGCCCTGTATAAGAATAGGTATTTAATGGATTTAGTTTTTATATAACATTAGAACCAACCTTGTAAGGCGTATGTTTTTTAAAATAATATAACTACTGATTAACTTACTAAAAACTATTTTCTCTGAACTTAAAAAAATACATTTTTAAATTGAATTGTTATTTTATACCATATTATTTTTTGTAATAGACTGAATTTACCCCAAAACAGTATTTAAATTTTAGCCCTAGGTTTAAAAGCTTATAAATTGTGGACCTTTAAATAAAACATTGAATTAAAAAATAACACAAATAAAACCACGTTTCACAACGACCACTAGATTTAACACTTATTTGGCACCTCAAACGTTTTATAATTTAAGCAACGCAACCCTTGTATAGTTTAGAATTATTACTAAATTTTGAATACACATTTTTTTATTTCAAAAAGAAATCTCTAAAAATATCTTTTATAAAAGGTATTTATGAAAAATGCTGTTTTAGGTATTTTATTCATCAATATTGCATCACGTATTACTTTGGACAGCTCAAGCGTGGATGAAAATGTACATCAAAGGAAGAAAAAGCCTTAACTACTAGTCTGTTTCCTTTTTATTTTCTCTTTTATTATGACCATAAATAAATGTAATTCCTTGGAGACATGGTGTTTAGAATATTTTCTTTAAAATTCTTTTATCTTAATTTTGAAAGCTTTAGCATAACTTACCAGGATATTAAATTCCGTTTTTGGTTCAATAATTTTGTGGTAAAAAGTAACAAAGTTTTATGCATCATGAGTGAATATGTCTTTTATTTCAGGACATATACAGGGTGTCCCACGACGAACCGACGCGGTCGATTTCTCAAAAACTTAGCAACGAAAAATTTTGAAATTTTGGTAGTTAACTAATATCGATGAGAGCAACTCGTCTAAAATATTTTCAAGATGGTGGCACTTCCGGTTGTACGGGAAGTCGATGCTAACTTCCTTATTTTTATTAGAACACCCTATATATTATTGCATTTTTGGATTCCCCAAAAAATTCTAGATATATTTTGTGTATAATTTGCTATACCTAAGTCTAGCCGTTTTCGACATATCTTGATTTTTATGTCAAAAAGGACGTTTGCAGACCCCAAAATAAGGAGAAATTTTTCCTATACAGCATACTTTATTATTTAATTTGAGTTGAATTCCTTGTAAAAAGAGGCCCAATTTTGTATACTGAGTGGATATTTTGGGTGTATATTAATACAGGGTGACTAAAAATTAAGACAATTTTTTCAAATGGAAACCCACTACTTTTATATTTTTATCGTATTTAGCTTTAAAAAATAAGGTAACTTTGTATTAAGTGGTCTATTCCGAAAATGTATGGTTTTCGAAATAATTGACAATTTAACATTTTGGACGTAGAAACGTCACTATTTAGATTTGACAATTAGTTGTTATTAGATATCAATTATGCCGAGTCGTTTATACTACACGCACGAAAATTATTTAAATTTGTTTATTATCTACGGTGAATGTAACAAAGTTTTATCAAGAACATGAGAGTTATTTGCTAAAAGATATCCAGATAAACAGAAGCCGATAATAAACAAATTTAAATAATCTTCGTGCCTGTAGTTTAAACGACCCGGCGTAATTGATATCTAACAACTACTAATTGTGAAATCTAAATAGTGACCTTTCTATGTCCAATTGCCTTTTTTTCTCCGCGTCCCGCCGTCATGGCCCACTAATAACAAAATTAAAGAGCAATACAAAATGTTAAATTGTCAATTATTTCGAAAACTATACATTTTTGGAATAGACCACCTGATACAAAGTTACCTTATTTTTTAATGCTAAGTACGATAAAAATATAAAAGTAGGGGGTTTCTATTTGAAAAAATTGACTTTTTACGTTTTTTATCAGTTAATTTTTGTACTTAATTTTTAGTCACCCTGTATTAAGTAACACCCAAAATATCCTCTTAATATACAAAATTGGGCTTTTTTTCACAAGCAATTCAACTTAAATTAAATAATAGAGTATGCCGTAAAGAAAAAATTTCTCCTTATTTTAGGGTCTGCAAACCTTATTTTTAACATAAAATTTAAGACATGTCGAAAACGGTTAGACTTAGGTATAGCATATTATACACAAAATATATCTAAAATTTTTTGGTGAATCCAAAAATGTAATAATATATAGGGTGTTCCATTAAAAATAAGGAAGTTAGAATCGACTTCCGATACAACCGGAAGTGCCACCATCTTGAAAATATTTTAGACAAGTTGCTCTCATCGATATAAGTAAACTAACAAATTTTCAAAATTTTTCGGGGATGCATAGAAACGGCACTAGGTATTGCTCTGTTATGAGCTACCATCCTTGATCAAAGATTGCTGAACTTACAACATGCAAATCAGACTCCGGCATCGTTTGGACCCAAGTTAGAATTAAGGTGGAATGAGATACTCCAAACGAATGAAGACTATTCAATTTAATTAATTCTTAGACGTGTCAATGAGTGTATATAGTCTATGGTTTTTAACATATTATTAAACTTTATTTTGTTAGTGATCATTTGATTTTCTGAACACCCAATCAATTATAATATATGCCATATCTTTAAGCATAAAATTAATACAATTCATTATGCATATATTTTATTAATAATAAAATATATTATGTATTTGGTTGTTGTTCATCAACAAATATTCATTATGCACACTTTATAAACATTTGTAATTAGCCCTAGATAATAAAAAAAATGTGATTTAAAATAACATGAGTTTATCTATTTGTTGCATACAATGCTTAAGTTATTTTAACAATATGTATTTAAACAAATAAAAAAAAATAACTAAAATTTTTATGGAGTAGCATACCCTGACTATGAGATAAAAAAGTTTATGTATACTTTTAAACAGGTTAATTTTTTACAATAAAAAAACCTAAAATTACAAAAAAAAAAAAATAAAACAAAAATATACCTTTAAAATACATATACTTGTAATATAGGTTTGTATGTTTCCACAAACGTAAAAGTGAACCGGTCCTAACATGTACGTGTGGCATTAAACTGGCAAGCATAAGTACATTAGAAATACACAAATGGGCATTTATAAACTTGTCGTTGGCGTTGGCGCCCACGTCGGCGTTGAAGTCGGCGCAGACATTTATAGTGATTAATTTATAAATTGAAGTTATCGTCGGAATGTTTAATTTAATATAACCTTTAATTTTACGTTCTCTGTATAGCTTTTCTTTAAAAAATGGATTTCAAAAATATATTAAAAAACTTTCAATGAAATAAAAATTTCGACGCCAACATCGGTTTATAAATTAATTATTATAAAGGCCAGCGCCAACTTCAAAGCCTACGTAAGTGCCAACGCCAAGTTTATAAATCCATAACAGTATACATAAACGTTCTTAATATCATAATGATGCTACGCTAACCCATAAAGATTTAAATATTTTTAAAATTTTTTAAATAAATATTGTTTAAATATTTTACCATTGTTTAAAACATATTCATATTTGACTGGTAAAAATACATAAATACATAAATATTTCTTTGCAATATTAGGAGTTACTAGCTTATGGAACACTGACATAAAAACATGATTGAAATTGGTTCAAGCTAAGATATCGATATTTTTTAGTCGCATCCCAAATTTGAACTCTTAAAATCAGTTTAACAAAGCCATTGGGCTAAAAATGGGTATTCTAATTATTATTAAACTGTCATAACAGCAGTAAACTTTGATCTGTTATTTCTCAGAAGCTTAGCAACCAAATGCATCGTTTTTAGTCTTAAAAAAAGCGTTTTTTCGAGTACTTTCACCTTACATGTTTTAATTTTTTTTATATAAAAAAGTCTTAGAGTTATTTAATTTTTTTATAAGCAAAATGAATAATCAATTTAAAAAAAAACTCTAGGCTTATCCAATTCCAACGTACATTAAAAGCTTGAGTGCTCCGGTATGCATAAAAAAAATCAGCGTTTTATTTGGACGACTTTTCCGAAACGTGGAAAATTAAGAAATAAATAAATAAAAATTGAAGGAAACTAACAAATGCTACTTGATTGATTATGGTAATTTAACACATTAAAAAGTTATTTATTTTAAAATATGAAAGGCGAAAGTGTAAGAAAAGGTTCCAAAAAAATCGAGAGACAAAGGTCGTTTTTTTCTCAATTTTTTGTTATTTATTGCTAAATAACAGCAGCAGCAAATATTACCATTTTGCACTATTCGTGTCTACCGTAAAATTTAATTATGACACTTTTATGTTACATGAAATTTTCTTCTGCAATTAAAATTTGAGGTGTTATAGACTAGAAAATTATAAAAAAGCTGATTTTTATGGAAAATTTCACCTTCCGACTTTTTACGACTTAAGTTACACTCTTCTGTCAAGAGAGAATCAAGGATATTGTTTTTTGAGTCATCCCGAAAACATTTTCGTAAATATTTATCTGTACGCTCAAAATGTCCCGCCTGGATTATCGTGGACTAAAATCAGGATCGTTTAGGACATATATGTTTATATAATCTTCTTATCTTTAACTTGATTAGGAAATGACACTTCTAGTTTAAACATATACCTAATTAACACCTTGCATATGTTAGGTGCCAAATTTAAAAGGTTCGGTTTTCTTTTAATCCAAAATATTTTAAAAGATGAATACACGCAGGTGCAAAAAAACGCAACAAAGAAATTTTTGGTAAAATTTGAGGAATCACAATTTTTTATTTTTAGTCTGATTTTTATAATTTTTTTAGAAAACTTTAGGTAAAATGACCAATTTTAATCCACCTATTTAGTCGCTTGATAAATATTCGTGTTTAAGTCATTATACAGGGTTAATTGAATGGTTGATTTATGACCCTAATTTAAAAATACCCTGCGAGATATTTACGTTACCAATTTTTTTTTAAAAGGTCAATATTCGTTAAGAACCATTTATTTTCTACAGTTTGTTTTTTGGTTCATGTCTTTATGTGCATCGGTTAATTTTTAAGAGCAAAATTAAACCTATCACCACTTTAAAAGAAATTTATTTATTTTTTAACAAACCAATTCAACTTCAACTTAACTAACCTAAAGAAAAATTTTTTTACCACAAACTTAACCTTATATTTTGTAACTTCCGGCAGGTATTGTGTGACATATCCTGCTGTATGGGGCCGCGCATTATCTTGCATGAGGACAATTACATTAAAAGGTATAAAATGATTGGCTAATATCTCGTCTATATTCGGTGAGCAGTCATCGATCCAGCGACAAAAACCAAGTCAGTGCGAGCCTTTTAAATTATTCCTTCCCACACCATTACTGACTCTCCTTCATGACTCAGACAGGGACTAAACGTGCACTTTGTAAATCTTTCTCCGGCCCTTTTCCATAATCTTTTTCGTCCATCTGGAAAATGTAAGCAGAATCTGGATTCGTCAGTAAAAAGAACATGCCGCCATTGCTGTAAGTTCCAATTTAAATATTCAGTGGCAAACTGCAGCCTTGCTACTCGGTGACGGCGAAGCAGTTTTGGTCCAGTTGCTGGTCTGCAAGCTTTTAGACCAAACTCCTTTAAACTTCGACGAACTGTCCACACACTAATGTTTGTACTGATCTTAAATGGCGATCCCGCAAAGGTGTAACTTAAAGAAATCTGTCATCAACAGCAGTAGTTTTTTGTCTTCTGCCACAGCCGGCTCTACGCGTATATCTGCCAGTTTGCAGAAAACGTTTGAAGTCTCTTTTGATGGTAGCGCGATGAACATAAAGGATTCTTGCAATATAATTATAACTACGTTCGTCTTCAACAAGTGCAACAGCTTTTGCACAATTCTCGGCACTTAAAACCATGACAGTAGTAAAGAACGTCTGGCGTTGAAAAATACGTCATTAAACTGACGTTAGGGCAACAACGAGCAAGGCCTTCTCGTAAAAAAATATTTTTTTTTAAAGTAGTGAGATGTTTAATTTTGCTCTTAAAAATGAACCGATGCACTTAAAGACATAAACCAAAAAACAAATTATAGAAAATGAATGGTTCTTATATTGACCTTTAAAAAAAATAAAATAACGTAATTATTCCACAGGGTATTTTAAAATTAAGGTCATGAAGCAACCACTTAATTAACCCTGTATAATGACTAGAACGCGAACATTTATCAAATGACTAAATAGGTGGATTAAAATTGGTCATTTTACCTACATTTTTTAAAAAAATGTATGAAAATCAGCCTAAAAATAAAAAAGTTGTGATTCCTCAAATTTGACCAAAAATTTCACTGTTGCGTTTTTTTTGCACCTGAGTGTATAATACTTAGTATGAGTGTATAATACTAACAATTGTTTTCATAGAGTTTTTTTTTAAATTCAGATTTCAAGAAATCTAGTAGCTCATATTACGTTAGCCAATCAATGCCGCACAACCAATGATAGGTTTTTATACATTTTACCTTAAAACATACAATTAAACTTTTGTATCGTGTTAGAGGGATGTGCCAATATTCTATTCAAAACTTTTGATTATTTATCGGATATTGCTGCAAAATATTGGAAACAAAGAATCGACCCATGAGGCATGCTCTTATTACAGCTGGCTATGTTTATTTGTTGAAAACTAATTTCAAAAGTTTTACGAATAATAAAATGGGTTATGCTTAGGTATAAAATCTAATATCATACCCATATTAATGTTTATAACAAAACTTTGTAAATTCTAAATTTCAAAAACAAGATTGTTTGTGTATTATCCGTTTCGAACTAAAATACATTCATGCGTAGGTTCTATGTGAAAATACTAATGGCTTTTTGAATCATAAAAATTATTTTTAAATTATGTAGAAAAATAATAAAAAATATATAATTAACAAACAGATAATAATATAGCAAGTTAGAATTTGTTTATGAATCCTTTAATCAGAATAATTGCTGGGAAACAGTTTTAATTTTTGACAAGAAAACTATTTAAATAGGTACTAATGAGAGAATTTAGGTGTATAGGCTTGCCGGCATGTGGGAGAATAAGATACATACATATCCTAAAGAAACCGTTTTTCCATAGATTCGTTTAACCCGCAATTTCTATATTGCCATGAAACTGTTTTAAAACTGTTAGAATCGATCAAATGCGCGCTTTTATGTCAGTACAAGAACAACCTAAAGTTTAAACGATTTCTGTATTAAGGGTTTCTTGTTTTTTATGAGGATTACAATACCGATACATAACCGTACAATAAATGGTTTTCTGCGAGGAACGATCCTCATAGATGTTTGCGACTGGATTAGCGCTAGAGGTCAGGAGCATATAGTAAAAAAAATTACTGCAACCGTATATGTTATTATACTAAACAAAGTCATTCATTTCCTGATTCACTGACTTATTACGAAATCTCAAAAACTACTCGACGTATGAAGATGAATTTTGACACGAAGATAGATTATGAGTAGAAGACGTCAGTTAAGAAATGATTTTATTAAGCTTTTCCCCTAATAGAGTAGAAGTTAGGTATATAGGCTATTGATAACGATTAAAAATAATTTATTTTTAACTTTTTAGAATTACCTCCCTTGGCAGGGGGAAATGGGGATGAAAGTTTGTAAAGCATAAAGTCATTTTTAAAGTTGCAAATATTGTAGTTTAGGGTAATAAAATGTCATAGTATTTTTAAAACTTTATCCTCTGAGGGGTTAAATTTGTTAACTTTTTTTCGAAAATGGTTTTTAAGATTATTTATAGAAACCTATTATGTCCTAACTTAATAACATAGGCCATTTGTATTAAAAAAATAAACTACGTTAAAATTAAAATGCTCACTGAACAGCGCACGCTACGTGCCGTGAAGTTTGTGCCACAGAGTCGGGGAGGGAGGAGCACAAAATTACCTATTGCTACCCGAACCTCCAGGCACGTGAGGGCAGACGTTATTATCACACGTATTAAATGAACCGAAAAAATACAAAACACCAAAAAAATGCGTAGACCACGCTAGCGAAAACTATGACTTATAGGTTTAACACATGGCATATAGATATAAAGTTAGTAGGTTGGGTAGAAAGAACACCTAAGTATGGCAGATGACAATATGATGCAATATGCAAGCTTGGTAAGAAAAAACCAAAGCCAAAGCCGCAGAGGATTCTCTGTAATGTTCATTGAATTTACTCAAGCAGATGTGTCTTAAACAAATCTCTTAAACAGTTTAAAGTGGCCACAATATTTTTTTTACGGTCAAATTTGATATAAACTACGGAAATTACGTAAATGTCTACTACCAAAATTAAGGTTCGCTGAAAACCATAAATAAAAAACATTCCATCTGAGTGCAGACTTTACCGATGACACTGCAAAGGTTTTTTTCTGTTAATAGGTCATTTTTCCGTGGATGTCATTTTTTTGTTAATTGTTTTTTTTAATGTAGGTTCTATATATATTTTTTTGTTATTTTTTATTGACTTTTTTCAACAATCGTCACTATTGCTTTTTGAATCATTATTAAGTATTTAAACTATGAAAGTAACATACTACAACATACTATTTGTTATAACTAGGTTTTAAATGTATTTAAAATTAAATGTTTTTATTCCTTTTTTGCAGATGACGAGATACAAAATTTTGCCATCTTTATGGATGAGTATTCTGGCATTCTTTTTATTATCTGTGGACGGGCAACCCTTACTCTCTGAGACTAAGGTAAGTTTTTTGCTATTTCTTTATTCAAATATTACAACATACTCTAATTAATTAATTAAATAATAACATTTAATCGTTTAAATATGTTCTCGCTTAATAAGATTATAACAACTTCTTTGAAAAATCATAGGCAAAAACAAAAAAATCCATTATTATTATTCCTGGAATATGGATTGTACGGATGTATTGCACAAATTTAATTTAATTTTTTACAACCACCCTAAAATATATCTTAAAAAAATAAGCTATATACTTTTTACCTGTTTCTTGTTTATATTTTGTGTCTGATTATGTACCGCTTTTTAAGAAGTGTTAAAGGCTATACAGTTTGTAGCGTACTACACGCGTAAAACTTTTGCAAACAAACTACTTACTAGCTGTTTATTTTTTCTGTCGTATATTAAAGAGTAAAATTTTAAGCGTAGTGTATTTTTTAATACTATTTTTTTTTTACTTTAAAGTGGCTTTTAAGATAAAAATAAACTTTTTATTTTTGATATTGTAATCGTTATTGCGATCAAAAAATCTTGTTTAAAATTTGACACTGGTGTAAATAATTTAAATGTCTTGGGTTTATAGAATAATACTCATACTAGCATCGTTAATTAGCTTTTACACCTCTAATGCGGAGCAGTCAGGGGTTCTTATTTACCATTTGAATGGTATACTAATATGAATATTTCTGCTTTCTGCAGTTACTGGCCTAAGATACCTACATAGCTGTTTAAGGAACCAGGTTAAAATTACTGGCGTATTTGGCATTCTGTTTTTTATAAGTGAAATTATTTTAAAAAATAATAGTTTTAGAGTTTAACTGACTTTCTGAAAATGTGTGATACAAATATTAAGCTATGTTTTTAGCTTATAACTTATCATTATATTTCTGTTTTGTAGTTCAAATAATTTTTTACCTATAATTTTAATAAACATTTCTAATATTAACCCAATTTTTAGAAAAAATGTACTTTATTTGCTTACAGGTTTTATATACCCTTAAAGTAACAGAAATAAAGTTGATGTTTTTGTTTATATACATTTAATGGAGTTAATGGGGATACAAGTAATATAAGTCTAATAAAGAGCTGGAGTCAAAATTTTAACGTGATCGACGTTACGGATGAAATTCATCGATATGGTTTCCTTACCCAAAAACACTTGCCCGCGGAGGCAGGCAATGCAGCGTGTTTGAAGATACGGGGTAAAAATACGATATTTTTCAGGGTAACTAACGTGATGCGGTAACACTAAAACATAAGCCTGATCCCAAGGTCGCGTCGTACTTTATCGGATTTTTGAGGGGCGGCCAATTGAGAAGTGCCATCAGGGTAGCAAACGAGAGTAAAGTACCCTAAATTGGAAATGGAAAAGGAAAAACTTACGTTATGTGGGTATAGCTACCGATTGCAGTGTTTGTCAGGGTAGCAAACGAGAGTAAAGTACCCTAAATTGGAAATGGAAAAGGAAAAACTTACGTTATGTGGGTATAGCTACCGATTGCAGTGTTTGTTCTTTTGGATATGGTTAACTTCATGTCTAAAGGGCGGCTCTTTCAGAATGTTTGTTCGTCCGTAAAACATGGCTTATTTTGTTACGTGAAAGATAATACGTCATGCGGATACGACCGCTATTTTCACGGTTTATTACTTTGCATGCAAGGAATCTTATCCTAGAAAAACGTTTAACGGGCATTCAGACATAACAAAATGGCCGCTCTTTGGAAATAAGATGCCTTGCATGCAAAGAAATAAACCATGAAAATGGCGACTATATCCGGATGACGTAATATTTGTCACGTAATAAAAAAGAACCCGTTTTACGGACTACCGAAGATTCTGAAACAGCTGCTCTTTAGCCAGAAAACTGATTATATCAAAAGAAACAAATACTGCAAACGGCGACTGTATCCGCATGACGTTAGTCACTCCTAATAATGGGTTACTTTACCCCCGGTCGTCACCCTGTTTAGCACACCTTAGTTGGTCGCTTTTCGGGAATCCGATAATCTACGACACGACTTTGGAATCAGGCAAATTTTTAAGCGTAACTGCATTATATTAGTCACTCTCTCAAGATACCTTACTTTTTCCACACCGATGAATTTCATCCGACCGCGATCACGTTGAAAGGGCCTTGGCGCATAAGCATAGAGAGGGGGGAAATCCGCCTTTTTACTTTTTAAAATCCGACCCGGCTAAGCTTTTGAGTATTAAAAGAGGTGCTTTTTCCTGTTATTTTTTTAATTACGTAGGAGCTTTAGAAAGTGTTTTATTAAATCATGAAAATTTTTCGAATTTTCTAATATTTTTTCAGCATTAAAAGATTTTTTAGCTTTGCTTGCACCAAATTAAAGGTCTTTAAAGCGCGGATGAAATATATTTTTTATTTTGGCGGAAAATTTTAATTTTTTAATTTTTAATATATTAGTATTGACCCACGTTATAATAAAATATATGTGATATGTCTTTAGTAAATATAGCTTTATAAATGTTTTTATAATTTTTGAAATGGTGATAGCGGGTCCAAAAATTCAAAATCAATTTTTGTTCGATATTTTTCGATATTTGTTTACAAAAACTTTAAGTTTTATTAATATTTTTATTTTTCTGAAAAATAAAAGTTTTACATACTTTTTGGATTGGAAGGATTTAAGATGAACTGATAAAGATGATTTTTTTTAAAGGATTCCGCATCTTTCTATGGAAAATGGGTTCCGGCCAATTGTTTTCAAATTTGGCATAGTGATAGTTCATGGGCACAAAACCGGAAAATCCCCCCCGAATCCTTCAAAATCACCCTAAAGGTCACTGGGGTTTTTGCCTATGGAAAGTCTTAGGGGAAAATTTTAGTAATATTTAAATATTTTTTTAATCATTTGTCTTGTTTACTTTTTAATTTAAAAGTTACCTAAAGCCTCTATTTTTTTGGAAATTAAAGAAATAATAATTAAATTCTAAGTTTTTCCAAAATAATATCAAAAAATAGGGAAAAAAATAGATTTTAAATTTTTTGACTCCCTATCACCCTTTTAAAAATTTAGAAAAAAACATAAAATTAGATCTACTAAAGATACATTGCATATATCTTTTTTATCATAACCTGGGTAATTAAATTTTAAACCAAAAATTTTTTAACAAATTGTGCTTCATCGGAGCTTCGAAGACCTATTATTTGGCACAAGCAAAGCTAAAAAATCTTTTTATGCGGCTGGGATATTAGAAAAAAGGCAAAAAATCTTCAATTCAACACTTCGATTCAATAAAACACTTTCTGAAGCACCTACGTAAATCATAAAAACCGGAAAAAGCACGTCTTTTATTCTCAACAAGCTTAGCTGGGTCAGATTTTAAAAAGTAAAAAAGACCGATTACCCTCCCCCTCCTTATGCGGCAAGGCCCTTTCGGCTCCAGCTCTCCTACTATATTGGTTTCTAGTAGGTTCTATTATTAAAAAACGTTTATACAAATAGAAAAACGGCTCAAGATAAATTATAAACCATTTTTAAAAACATATTTCTATTACTGATATTTTTACTTTTTCAATAATAGAAAATGGCGAAATACTCCTATCCAGGGATTTGAGATTTGTGCAGATCTTCAGGTTTAAGAATTGTTACAGTTCAAAAAACATGATTTATTATTGTCGCTTGTCTGTCGGTCTGTATCTTAGTCTAATTGTCTGTCTTTTGGTGCCAGAACTCTTCAGCGGAATAAGATATAAAGTTTAAGTAATTTTTAAGTGATATACCTTTGAGAAAAGCAAATAAAGGGAGTAAATATTTTTTGTAATATTTTACTATTTATTTTTTACAGTCGCAAACAATATGGTATTTAAACCGCTGAAAACGAAAAATTTTGAAAAAACAAGTTGTATTTTATTTTTATGGTTTTAGTGTTCAAGAAATTTAAAAACCATTTTATGTTTAAATACATTCAGCTTATTTAAAATTGGAAGAAAGTATATTTTTAAAAATTTATTTGAAAATAAAGCTATGTTCAAATTATTACATTTATATTTCTTTATGAACAGTATTTTCCATAAAAGAGTATTAGCAAGACAAGTTTTGGTAAAACAAATTCCCTGGTTTCACATTTATGTTATCGGTTTCGACTTCATTAGCTTCTAAATAATCCAAAAGCATCAAAAACAATGGTTGTACCAAAATACCATAAAAAAATGGCACTTATATCTTTATATCCTTGTGACTTTCCGCCAATAAAATAAACTTGCAATCCCATGCCTGAATCGAAATAAATACTAAAAAGAGTACACGCCTAAGCTACTAGTCTCTTTTGATTTTATTGCTACTTTATAATATTAAATAGAAGTAAATCTTTGGAGATATTGTGTTCAGAATATTTTTCTTGAATTATATTCATTCGTATTCTATAAGGCTTATCATAACTTAATGGTAAACCGTTTCTTTTGTTGAACTTCGAGGTAATGGAGCTTGAAAAATTTTTGCAATGAATATATAATTTTATTTTATACGTCATTTTAACAAAAAGACATACAGGGTTGTCAAAATTGTTTGAAACACAGGGATTATTTAAAAATATTTTTCGGCAATCAGTTGTGCATGTCGAGTAATGTAAACATTTTAGTAGTGGTTACGCGACTGCTATTATGTTGACAAATTTAAAAAATGTAATACGGAATAATAGAAAGTGGGGTAGGGAATTGAAATATAAAAAAGGTATTGGTCAAAAGTGGTTAATTTAGTCCCATTAGCGCCCAGCGTCCTCATTTGAAGACAGTGTGTTTAGGTGGAGAGGAGTGAGAGTCGCACCGCGCGGGATAAGGTTTTCATCAGTCGAACGTTGAATCTGCATCGAGCACCAACTGTAACGTATGTTTTTGGTTTTGGTAGTGGTAAGATATACACCTGGCAACGCTTTTTGTTTTAACTTTTTAAAAAGCGTGCACTGGCTGTTATATATTTAATTGCAGTTCGTTTCAGGATTACGGTAGGTTACTTCTATAAAGTGATTTTACTAGTATTTTTATGTAGTTTATAAAAAACATTTTGCTGGAGTAAATATTGTTTTGAACTGTTGAAATATAACCCATCAAACACACCTGTCCTCAAATGAGGACGTTGGGCGTTATAGACTTTTTTTATTTCAGGTACTATATAAAATATATTGCTAAAATGAGCAAAAATACTTTAAAAATTTGGAGGACGCAGTGAAATATCTTTACGGACAAGAGATAGAAGCGGATATTTTGGCGTTGCCGCCGGAAGTTGACGAACTGACAGACGAAGATGATATAAATGATGATGCCATTGGGACAGCAGCGGTAAGAGAAATACCTGGGGGTACAGAGATTTCGGTAAAGAGAAAAAATGATGAAGAATCCTTGTCTTCAGATGAAGAAAGTACAAGTATGCCGTACTCGTCGGAGAATGACACATGCCAGTCAAAAATTAATCAGGGCAATGAAGAATTTGAGCTCTGATGAAAAAAGAGGTGATCAGCCTTTAGCAGTTTTGCAAAAAAAGCAGAGCTGAAAAGGTAAATTAAAAAAATCATGGATTCAAAAGGGGGAAAAAAATAACCAGTATACAAAGACATAAATCAGACAATAAAAGCTGTCAAGAATTATTTGAAACATTAAAAAAAAAGTATTTTTAATGCAACACCTTTAGAAATTTTCAAGAATTTTTTGTTGAAGCAATGACTTCATTGTTAAAGAAACTATACGATATGCCACTGAACAAAAAAACAAACGTGATTTTTCTATAACGTCCCAAGAATTAAAAATTTTTGTTGGGTTTCATTTAAAACATATCACCTTGCCCATAAAGAGATTATTGGTCCAAAAGAGAAGACCTAGGAGTTTCACTTGTTAAAAATGCGTTCATACACTTTGTTGACAATTTTTTGGCATCACAAAACAAAGATGACAAAACTTTTATTGACGAAATGATTGTGAAATATTACGGACACCATTGCATAAAGCAATTTCAAAGGGAAAAAAACCTATCCGTTTTAAGTTTAAATTATGGGCTTTTGTGTGGTGACATTGGTTATTGCTACAATTTTTCTTTATATTGGGAAAGCAAATATAACGTCAAAGGGAAAAAAACCCTTTTGGGGAACCAAGTCTTACAGAATTTAAAAATTATTGATAACCGAAAAGACATAATTTTATTTTGAAATTTTTTTTTTTCAAGTGACAGTTTTTTTGCGACTACAAGAAAAACAATTTCGTGCCACGGAACCATAAGGCAGAATAAACCCTTTTAAAATCCCCAACAAAGCATCAAAGACTTGGAAAAAGGCCTTGGAAAGTTTTGATGACAAAATCATATTTTAATTTAAAAATGGAACGATATAGGTCGTTTCCTTATGCCCAACTGGGATCCTCCCCCACTACAGCGTCGCTTGGGGAGTAAAAAAAAAAAAGCTTTACAAGTAGAACAACCATGCCTAGTAACTAATTACAACAAACTATGGGGAATTGATCATCATGACTGGTTATTGAGAAGCATACCATTGCTGTGAGGGATAGAAATGGTATTGGTTTTTATTTACGAAACGATTGATATGGCTGTGGTCAATGCTGGGTGCTGTACAACATTAATTATCAGGAAAAAAAAAAATGTCCATCAAGAATTTAGAATGAGCATTTATCCGTACCTAAAAGTGGACACGGAACTCGTGTTGCCTGGAACCCCCCTGAGTCTTCCCAAACGTCACCTGCTGAAATTGAAGACATTAGATTTATAAAAATAAATTTAAAAAAAAAAAAATTTAAAATTTAAAAAATTTTTTAAAATAATTTTTTTTCCCAAAAAATTTATTTTTTTTTTTTTTTAAATTTTTTAAAAAAAATTTAAAAATTTTTTTTAAATTTTTTTATTATATAAATTTAAAAAAAAATTAAAATTTTAAACCAAAAAAATATTTTTTTAAATTAAAAAAAAAATTTTAAAAAAAAAAACCCAAATTTAAAAAAAAAAAAAAAAAAAAAAAAAAAAAAAAAAAAAAATTAAAAATTTTAAAAAAAATTTTTTTTTTTTTTAAAAAATTTTTTTTAAATTTAAAAAATTTTTTATTTTAAAAAAATATATTAAATTTTTTAAAATATTATTAAATTTTTAAATATTTTTTTATTTTAAATATATTTTATATATATATAAATAAAAAAAATTTAAAATTTTTTTTTTATTTATATTTTATTAAAAAAATATTTAAAAAATTTTTTAAAAATACATAAAATTTTAAAATATTTTTTGAATTTTTTTTTTTTTTTTTTTTTTTTTTTTTTTTTTTTTTTTTTTTTTTTTTTTTTTTTTTTTTTTTTTTTTTTTTTTTTTTTTTTTTTTTTTTTTTTTTTTTAAAAAAATATTTTATATATATATATATATATATATATATATATATATATATATATATATATTATATATATATATATATATATATATATATATATATATATATATATATATATATATATATATATATATATATATATATATATATATATATATATATATATATATAAATATCGTTTTTAAAATGTTTTTGGTACAAAACAAGTTATTACTATAATATTCTAATTAAAATTAAGCGGATAGAGTAATTTAAAAAAAAATATATTCAAAAATTTACAAATATTATTTATTTTTAAGTAGTGCTTGGCACTACTTTTTAATGTTTTAATTTCTTTTATGACATTTTCATGGCAACATAACTTACCCAGTTTCATTTTAGCGTTATAGCGGCAGCTGAAATGAGGGGACTGTAGGGCCCATTTTTGTAGATTACAAGGCGATCTTTATTTTTGTCAAAACAAAAATTCTTCAATTTGTATATTTTGCAGATATTAGCGGACCCATTTTTCGGGCCTCAAGGGGAAATTTTCAGCCCTTTTCCACCTGTTAATGTTGATAAACTTTTTTTTCACTCGAAAGCATCCAGAAGCCTAAGAATTGCGCCACAAAGGGGAAAAAATGTACGATTTTTTAAAGTCTGTCTCAAAGTACATCGTTATGGCTTTTGACGGACCATCCCCAATAAACCTTAACGATTTTATTACCTATTGTTTTGGGTAAACCCATTTGTTTATAAGGGCGGGGTGGGCCAGGTATTTCTTGAGTATTAACCATTGGGCATATAAATATTTTGGGTTTAAAATTTTAGTGGCGTATTGAATAACCGTTTTGCTGTGGTTTCGAAAAAGTTGTTTTACGAGAATATAACTATGTCGCGTCGAAATCATTTGTCATTAGATGCAAAACAGATTGTGCAAAATGTTATGAAACTTTAATCAGTAGAGGTCTAATTAAACAAGAAGCTTTAAAAAAAAACCTGTCTACTTACAAAAACTGCAATATCATCGATAAGGGATATTATTATTAGTGAAGAATTGAACAAATGAAAAAAACGTAGTGATTTTCAATCTCACCGTATAGACAATGATCAGAATCTAATAAGAAGGAAAATATATTGCCTTTATGAAAGCGGAGTTATTCCTATCTTGGATAAACTGAAAAAGAAGCTAGACGATGACGAAACCAATATAAATATTAGCCGTGCCACCCTCCATAGAGTTGTTTGTAAAATGGGATTTAAATTCCCCAAAATAGACAAAAGACAAGTATAATGGAATTGCCAACATTGGAGATTTAATACTTCAAGAAATTAAAAGATATAGGTTAGAAAACAGATCCATAATTTACCTTGATGAAACATGGTTCGATACACATGGCACAGTACCCAAAGGATGGGTTGATTCCAGTCAAAATTGTCAGACGAAAGCACCTTCAAATAAAGGAAAACGCATTACCATAATACACGCTGGTTCAGAAGACGAATTTGTTTCAAACTGCTTGCTGTTGTCTGCAAAGAATATTAAGGATTCTAGCTTGGATTATCATGAGGATACAAGTGCAGAACTTTTTAAAAACTGGTTTCAAAATTATCTTTTAAAAAATATTCCAAACAACAGTGTAATTGTCATGGATAACGCAAGCTACCACAGCCGTCTGCTACACAAAGCACCAGCTTCATCAAGTTCAAAAACTGAAGTCCAGGACAATTTGTTAGAAAATGATATTCATTTTGAATTCAGTTACAAAAAACGCATCTTCTGGAAGTACTAAATTCATATGCAATTAAAAATCAATCTGTATGTGATAATTTGGCTGAACAGGCTGATCATACTGTCTTACGGCTTCCTCCGTATCACTGTATGTTTAACCCCATAGAGCATTTGTTGAACCAAGTAAAATCAAAGATCAGAGCAGAAAGTGTTACACCCACTTTAGGTCCCAGTGTTATAAATTTGATAAAAAATGTAATTACTAACATACCAGTTGAGAGCTGGGAAAATTCACTACAGCACATTATAAAAATTGAGGACTCTTACATTTCTATCCAAAACAACATAAATTCTATTGTAATTAATCTCAATGATGACTTTGATAGTGAAACAGAATAAGATTTAGATATTTAGATTAAAGGTGTAATTATGTATAGATAATGCAGTTATATATTTATTAAAACTTTGCATATATTTAATTTCTTAATGTAATTTTAAGATTATACTTACCTAAATAAACAATAAATTATAAATCTTTATATTATTAAAGTCCGTTCCTAATGCACTGTCCTTTAATACCCTACCGATCCGCAGTTTTACTGCTGTCGGCAGGTATAATCCATAAATGAAGGCAAGAGCTAACACGGTATACTTTGAGACAGACTATACAGCTTTGTCCCTTCATTTACTGGACTATTAGGATTTAGGGGTCAAATTTGCCCTGGTCAAAGGGTTGTCGATAGGCATTCCTACAAATAACTAAAAAGTTTTCCTCTCGAAAAATAATATACAGGTACTAGCGTTTTTCTCAAAAAATATAAAAAATACTCAAGAGTGATCTTTTCTCGTTTTCGTTTGGACACTTTGTTTAAGCGTACCAAGAAATATGGAAATTAAAAAAACTTATAATATGAATATTTCTTTAAAGTTTAAAATAAAAATATTGCCATAACTATAAATATTACATTACGTATTGTTATAGACATCCAATTCGTGTATAAAATGTACATTAAAGGGAACCGTAGCTGCTATTCGGTTTTCTTTTTATTTCCACTTTTGTTATCACCATAAATAAATGTAATTGTTTTGGGATATTGTGCTTGGAATAATTTCTTTGGAATTTTTTCTATCTAAATTTTCTAAGGCTTAACATAACTTACCAGTATATCGGTTTTCTTTGTTGGCTCAAGGATTTCGTGTTTATAAAGCTAGACAAGTTTATACTAAGGGTTGTTCAGGTTTATTCGTTATATATTTCCAAAGGAGAAATATATGTGACACATTTTATATTAAAGTATATTTTTATTTTAAGTAATTTTTGAGAGCATATAATAAAGTATCAAAAAGTTTTAATGTTAGTAGTTCAAAGATTTAATATCAATAATAACTCTAGGTGTAACTTTGTAATCAAAGAGTAATAAATTCCAGTAAAACACTTCCAGATAATCCATATTTTTTTCTTACAAATAAGTGTGTTATATGCAAAGAAGCACAAGTGATTAAGTATAAAATAGGAATTAAAGTTTTTGGCAAATAGGTGCAAGTGTGACTTCTTTAAAAACATTTTTAAGGATACACCCTTGTACCTTCTTACCACTTGTACACCTGTAAATCTAGCCCCACCAATATTGTCTACACTAAAAAATATGTTTATCATAAATGGGGTTACAATAAAAAATGTTTAATAAAACGCAATATTAAATTAAAATTCAAGAAATAAGGTTTTAATTGTTCGAGATTACATTCAAATATGTTTAATAATAAAAATCTATTTAACCGTTTAGTAAAATAATCTTATTGTTGTCTTAATAGTTTTCATATTTTGACAGCTTTTTAACCCTTCTTGTCCAAATGTAAAACTTTTCATGTACCATCCATATTTTAATTTAAAGTAGTCCAGTGGTTTATATAGTAAGAATTCTTTTTGTTATTAGTAAAGCTTGCCCTATGTTCTTTAATTCTTTTTTAAAATATAATAACTTTCTGTCATAGTGTAAAAATCGCAATGTAACTGATTTTGGATTTCTGGTCGATTTGATGGGTGGTTTTTAAATATTTTTTAAACTCTTAATAATTTTGAACGTTCCATATGCTCATTTTTTTTAAAGACCTAAAGAATGTATCTATGTTATTAGCCGTGTAATCTTTTTTTTTAGATAGGTATTAGAAATGTTATCTATGCACACCCGGAGCATTGGTGTTCTATCTCTCCGGGTAGTGTGGGACTCCGGTCACCGCGGACCCACTAAACCCTTTCCCTATCATTCCTAAAACCTAAAACATGCTGGAAACCGCTTTCGCATTACTTCAGCATAATATGCGGTCTGCATTCTTCAGAATAATTTAATTTTTAAGTTTATCTGTCTCTTTTTTTTTATTAATTTCTGCTTTCATTTTTTTTGTTTCGATAATAAAGCGTATCACGTTATATGCCTGTTTCCAAGTTCTCTCTGATGTCACTAGGCCAGTCATCATATTCTCCTCATTAAATTCCATACCAGTTTCGGTAATATAGTTTGTTCTGGCGTCAGTCCATCTGGAGCACGTAAAGAGCGTATGTTCTGCATCATCGGTCTCGCCACAGTAGGAACATTTATCAGAGTCCGTCCTCCTACGCTAAAATAGATATTTTCGGAAACATCCATGTCCTGAAAGAGCTTGGGTTAAGTAGTAATCAACTTCTCCGTACGGCCGTTCTATCCAGGGTCTAATGTTTGGTATAAGTCTGTGTGTCCATCTTCCTTTGGTGCTCGTTTCCTAGCTTACTTGCCAGAGGGCTTCAATGTTCGTTTTCACTTCTTTCTTGAGTTCTTCATTGTAATTGTCCGTTCTTTCTTTAATCATTAATTCGACAGGTAGTATTCCTGCTATAACTCCCGCTCAGCTGATATGGTGCGGTATCCACTGCACACTCTAATGCATATTAGTCTTTGGAGCCTGATTAGCTTGTTCAGGAGTTTTTTGTTCTTTGTGACGCTGTTCCATATAGGACACAACACTTGCCATAATTCTTCTTTTGGATGCTCTGGGACCACCAATGTTCGGCATTAGGTTTGTCAGAGCAATTAATGTTTTTTCCGCTTTCTAAATGGTTCTTTTAACGTGCTCTGAAAAAGTAAGTTTAGTATCCAACCAGACACCAAGGTATTTTATTGTATTGCTGATAGTAATTTTAGTTCCGAGACATTAAAGTGTATTGGTTTAATTTTTCTCTTTGTCTTTATTTTCACGTGCCAACCGAAGCTTTTTTCTTTCCAGCCAGTTTGCCACTCTCTGTAAGGCCGTGTCCGTTTTGTCCAATCACTACCATGGCAACATCGTCTGCGGACCCTATGAGCTCGACGCCTTCGGATTGTTGTATTTCTAGCAGTTCGTTGTACAGCACATTCCACAGAGTTGGACCCAGCACTGATCCTTGTGGGACACCACTGTTGATGTGCCTGACTTTTGTTATATCTTCTATTTCTCCTTTTCTTAGTTCGTCAAGGATAATTTGCCAATATGCGCTATTATATGCGTTATTAACGTCAAGTGTTATTACTGCACATAGTCGTCTATGGGGACTGGAGTAGGCTGCTACTTCCCTTGCTTTCCTCATTACGTGCATGATAGCGTCTACTTTTTGCCGTCCTTCCCTAAAGCCGTACTGTCTCTCCGATAGGCCTCCTTTTCTTGTCAGTTCTTCTTTAAGTCTTATAAGTATAAGTTGCTCGAATAGCTTACCCTCTATGTCAAGAAGGCAGATTGGTCTATATGAGCTAGGGCTTTCTATGGGTTTGTCTCCTTTCTTAAGTAGTACTAATTTTGCGCTTTTCTATTTTTTGGAAAGTCTCCCCTCTCTGCTAGTTCGTTGTACACTGAAAGTACGTACTCGGGAGCGTCAAGAGCTACTTGCTTAATTATTTCAGGGGAAATATTTCCCGGTCCTGGGGCTTTGTTATTTTTTAGTTTCGACCTTGCTATTTTTAATTGATCGGCTGTGAATTGGATAGGTATCGCGTTTTTATTACGGTTGAAAGTTACAGGTTGATGCTCTGAAAAAAGATGTTTTGCAACCTCCTCCAAACTACTATTTTGTAGCCATCGCCCCATATATTGGAGTCAATATTGTCGCAGACGGCTTTCCAACAATCTCTTTTCGCCCTTTTGATTCTTCTTTTAGTTTTTTCTTGCTCTCTCTGTATTCTTCCCATAAATGTGGAATTTGCTCAGGAACGTTCTTTTTGCATTTCTTGTATATATTTTTCTATAATCGTGTAATCTAATTATATTTCTAATACATTAGGTACAACTTTACAATTTTTTTTCTAAACATCTTTGTTTCTAAGTTAAACAAAAGCTTACCAGTTCTATCTGTTATTTACTTATAAGGGTTACAAACAACTGGTAAAAACCTGCAAACACAATAAACAATAACAGTTGTTACTGCTAACGTTAATTTTTATTTTTTCCTCCGTCTAAGTTTTACACGCAATTCACTTTATTAAGGATGGCTGCAGCTATATAAGGTCTAAAAAAGTTTATATGTAATTAAGGACTTTTATAATATGTGGTTATTATTAACTTTGGGTTAAATACCAAAGAAACGACAAAATACCGATACATGATTAGTGTTGCCAAGGTAATTAAAGCAAGATATAGGATAACCACATATTCTAAACGTAGGCCTTCATACATTTCTAACTTTACACAGTGGTCAGATGCAAAAATATATAATTTTATCTGCAATATATTCCTAAAAGTATAAAATTTTTGATAATATTTATATTACCCTTAGAGATATAAATATTACAAAAAGAGCTGTTACTGGGAGCAACGCTAAAAAAGAATTATAATACCGACAAGAAAATTACCAACCTATTTAAAATCAACAAAATTTGTTACTTTAAAGCAATAACTATGCTTTTTTGATTTGTCGAGCTATCAGCAGACGCATTTTACATTAAACAATATTTTTTGGATAATCGTTTAAATACCTTAAAAGGTGCTTTAATACTAATTGTCGCCGAGAGACTTTGGTGAATAATACGAAGGACCTATTTTTTGACAGTTTGATTGTTGATTAATTAACCTTTTAAAAGACACGCACAAAGAACCCAAAATGCACTCACCTTTGACTTATAGAAGGTCTTCGCTGAGGGTGCACCCTTTTTATCACCCGATGTCTCCGGTGTTCGGGGCACAACAATGGGAGATGATAACGATGATATTCACAAAAAAGCAGTAGCCGATGGGCTGTAATTATTAATTATTGTTTTTTACACAACGTGACCGTTGGCCGTTGACCGTTGCCGAACTTTCTGCAAAAGTGTCGTAGCGCTCTCGGTCAAAGCGCAGGATCAGGTGGATATGCACCGGAACCTTGTGCGTATGGAAATTAGCGCGCATATTTAAATTCGAAGAAATCAGTTTTAATTTAGGAAAATTAATAAACAAAAATAAAATAAAATATACAACGCTTGGAAACGAGTGAGTTTCCAACATTCCACCCACCAAAAACATGATAGTTTTTCTATTCTACTGTGGAGAAAAAATTGACTGTTCCAGTCAGAAAAAAAAAA
Organism: Listronotus oregonensis; assembly: GCA_019359885.1. Classification (NCBI taxonomy): domain Eukaryota; kingdom Metazoa; phylum Arthropoda; class Insecta; order Coleoptera; family Curculionidae; genus Listronotus; species Listronotus oregonensis. Next base: position 23,412 of record JAHBCN010002945.1, read on the forward strand.
TTAACAATAAAACTCTTAACCAGACGTAAGGGTATAGCACTAAAATAAAACAAAAATTAAAAAAAATTGATGAGCAAAAAATGAGCCTTAGTACTCCGGTAAAGGGCAAACCTTTACAACGGGACGTTGAAAGGTTCCCGATGGGGCCCTAAGGGTCACAACACTACCACCCATCATCACCAGGGTGAAGTTTTGTTACGCGTGCAAGAGCCCAATCTCTCGGAGGTTGCTGTTCGTTTTTATTAAAACTAAGGTGTTCTCTTTTATGTTAGGTATCGATGTTGTCCATTTAGAACGAGTTTGCAGTGTATGCAGATATTCTTGAGCACACCTTTTCCAGAAATCCCCTTGCATCTGCTGTAAAAGTTGCCAGCGGTTGAGGCGATTGAGGGGAATCTCAGATAAATCAGGTTCTGGGAAAGAGGTGATTGGTTCACAGGTCAGAAAATGGCCTGGTGTAAGTGGGGTAAAATCGTTAGGATCCTCGCTAATAGGACACAAGGGTCGAGAATTTAGGAGGCCGATGACACGATAAAGATGCGTTTTGACCGCCTTTACTCCGGCTTCACTGAGACCATTAAAATGGGGTGCACCGGGCGGATTAAAGTGCCACTTGATAGATAGTTTTGAAGCAGATGCTTCTGCTAGCAACAAAAGTTCACGGGAAGCTCCTTTGTAGTTGGTCCCTTGATCGGAATAAAGATGAGAGACTCTACCTCGCCTTGCCATAAATCTTCGCAAACTAGCCAGAAAGGAGTCGCTAGTTAGATCCGAAACCAGCTCTAAGTGTATGGTTTTTGTAGCTACACAAACAAAGAGAGATATATAGGCTTTGCTGAAGCTTGAGCGCCTCTTTGCCTCTTTGAGGTCAGGATTTTGAACGGATCACAATAGTCGAGAGCCAGCTGTAGCTGTAGCTGAAGGCCTGTTAACATGGATTGTGGTATGATGAGCTAAATTACATATTTTGCATTTCATGGATACTGGACACGGTTTATTTTGATGTGATCTTAAACAATTGCCACACAGACTATGTTGTTTGACAAAGTTTAATCTTTCATTAGGTGATTTTGACAGAAATAAATGACATCTAAAAAGCCCATGAGTGGACGGACACAAAATGCATTTTTGTTTATAAAAAGGTTGAGTGACGTCACCTGTGTTAGTATTGTATGAAGCAGGGGCATTCTTTTTGTATGACCCCGAAGAAAAATTATGGTTTTTAAGTTTTTCTTGATTTGTAGGTTTTGAATAAGAAGGTATGATATCCTGAACTGCTTCAAAAGCCTTGCACCTATTTGTTAAAAATATTTTAAGATTTTCGTATGTGGGCATCTCAATTCTGACATGTTCTTGTTCAAAATTTTGACGAGATTTAATATCAATTTTTTTGTACAAAATATTAAAAATCAAAAAATCCCATTCTTCAACTTTGAACTTTAGAGCTTTGAGGGCTGCTAAGTTTTCAAAAAAAGTATCAAGGAGGTGTCGTAGTTCTTTAGAACTTGAATTTTTAACAGGGGGGCCTCATAAATAGCGTTAAAATAAGATGTGGCTAGTTTACGTTTATTCTGATACCTTTCTGTTAGAATGTTATAAGCTATCATGTAATTAGCTTCAGATAAAACAAGATTTTTAAAAGTTTAAAGGTTCCCCAGTTAAAATTGTCATAAGATATTTAAATTTTTCTACATTTGATATTTCTGTGTTTGAATGTACAAGGCTGTTGTAGAGTTCATAAAAGGTAGGCCACATTTTTAGGTTTCCATCAGATGTAGGGATCGAAATATCCAACTTTAGAGTGGGTCTGTTCACACTTGACGAGGCCGAGGAGATTTGACTGTTGTTCAACCTAGGAGAAACTGAAGGGAATAAAGGAAGCTCATACTTTTTTGCTCGAATGCCATACAAATATGTGTCGGCTTGGGCTCTGACAGCGTCATGTGTAGCAAATTCCTCATCAAAGATTAAAGAAATTATTTTATTTTGAATTTCCTGAAAATCATCTTGAAGAGTATCCAAATACTCTACTCTAGCAGCAAAATTTTTTTCATAAAATGGATCAGTTGTGTTTTTTGTCCCATAATTATAAACTTCCTCTAATCTCGCTAAGGCAGTTTTGCGTTTTAAGATTAATGTATCGATGGTGTCAGTTTTACTCATTTTTAAAAAAATAGTACTTATATTTTTTACAAGAATTGTATGTTTTGTGTTTATTTATGTGCAGAAATGCAGGTTAATTTAAGTAAAACTCACCGAATTTGCTACAAAACCACTGTAAGCACTTTAAGCACTCCACATAATCTATACAACACCCTTACGAGTTGTTATTTTATTTAATTCTTTATAAAATTACCGATTTTCGAATGTAAACAAACGTATTAAAGGTTATTTATACCACGAACAAAACACGACTAAAATACCATCACTGATACCATATACCATGTGTTTTTGTGGCTGGAATGCAATATCACTAGGGTGACCTTACCGACCATACGCTTCCATGCGTTAGAGAGAGACTAACCTAATCCGATTAGTTGGATGAGTTAAGGTTAGTTGCTATGAGAACGAATATATAAAAAATCGCCGGCTCCTATCATCCGGTTCGATAGGGCCAAAAATGTCGCCGAGAGACTTTGGTGAATACTACGAAGGACCTATTTTTTGACAGTTTGATTGTTGATTAATTAACCTTTTAAAAGACACGCACAAAGAACCCAAAATGCACTCACCTTTGACTTATAGAAGGTCTTCGCTGAGGGTGCACCCTTTTTATCTTTTTCTTTGGCTGCGTGGTCTTGGATGTACCCGATGTCTCCGGTGTTCGGGGCACAACAATGGGAGATGATAACGATGATATTCACAAAAAAGCAGTAGCCGATGGGCTGTAATTATTAATTATTGTTTTTTACACAACGTGACCGTTGGCCGTTGACCGTTGCCGAACTTTCTGCAAAAGTGTCGTAGCGCTCTCGGTCAAAGCGCAGGATCAGGTGGATATGCACCGGAACCTTGTGCGTATGGAAATTAGCGCGCATATTTAAATTCGAAGAAATCAGTTTTAATTTAGGAAAATTAATAAACAAAATAAAATAAAATATATAACGCTTGGAAACGAGTGAGTTTCCAACACTAATTCTTATTTAAAAGGTTATAAATAAACTCAATATATATTTTTATTTTAAGTTTCCTATATAATAATCGTTTATTAATAGAAAGTCATGCATTAATAAAAGTTATTGTAGCAGAAATGCTTCTAGCAACATAAATGCTATTTTCCCATAGCCCTAAATACGCTAGGATTCCTTTCTAAATCTTAAAATCTTTTTCTTCATCAGTAAATTTACCATATAATCGTAGCAACACAGCTAAAGTGTGAATATAATTCTTTATTAACAATCTAAAATTAGCAAAACAAAGAAAGCCGCGCATCGGTATGCATACCAGCGCTGCCTAAACTTGTGATGATGTAGCGCATCCAATGAAAGCTCTAGGTTTGCGCACCAGAAACCGGACCCTAAGGCGACGCTACCGGCGACGCGAGAGAGAGAAGGAGTTGGGTGGCTTCGGCACGCGCCAAGAGAAGAAAGATATCTAGTAGGGCAATTGGAATAATAAGTGAAGCTAAATTGTCTGTACGTTCCTCTGTTCATTACGTTAGGAACTTAAAATTTCTTTTGCATTTTCGGGAAAATCGCCGAAATGTTTCATTAAGTAGCTGATAGAATTTTTTTTTCTATGGTTTAGTACAAATGTGTACATTTTTCTCGGCTAGTAAAGCTACTTTAAATAATTCTATGTGTCAATTTAAAATTGAAATATTCTACATAAAGTTCAAAAGTTAAGTAAGGTGTGGTGTAATTAAAGTGAAGTAAAGAACTGAACAGGGCAGGCATTGGCTGGAGCGGGGATTATAAAAGTGATGGTGTATGGTATATAAGGAAATTAGCTGGATAGTCAAGGTAACATCTAAACTTTTTAATAATATAGTTTTTCAATAATTTGTACCGAGTGTCACAGGAGTGACAAGTGATACGGGGTGTCCCAAAAAACTGTAAATTTGACTTCAAACATTCTAACTTCTCTAGGGTTATAAGACAATGTCTAATTGTGTCCTAACGTCGTTTTATTAATTTTTAGTGAAATGTAAATAATTTTCTTTGCTGGACTTAAGTGAATTTTTGCTCCAATTTTCAAGGGCAAATTTTGTAACTTTTTTCCACATTTTATAAAATTAAGCCATTGATAAAATTGTAAATATCTGGTATTGTCAGTAAATAATAAGTTATGTTTTAGATTTCCAAACTCTTGAAAAATTGATTAAGGCCATCAGTGCCTATTTAAACCGTAATTTTGAACTCTTTTCTTTCTTTAGTAAGTAAAATTAAATTTAAAAAAAATTGTCAATGGAAAGGTATACTTTTTAGAAATTGTATATTTGTAGATATTGACTTGAGTTGCTGATATGCCCCATTGGCATATCACACTATATTTTTGAAGAAGTATTGTATATATTTTTTTGTTAAAAAAAAACTTGTGTACAGTTATTCTATTCGTTGTGTCTTAATTAGCAATAGTCATTTTACAGGGCGTCCAAACCTTAATTTGCACCTATTGATTTTCAGTTCATATATAGTCGACAGCAGAGTCTGTCGGCAACTACTTATGGTGCGAAAGCGTAACGATTAACGTTTGCGTGATTTTGTTTACCTTATTAATACCTATTCTTGTTTTGTTTGGTAGGCACTTTAGTAAACTTGATATTTGTAATAAACAAGTCAAGCTCCGATAATAAACATCTGGACCATAAGGAAGCGCTATATTTTTGGCTATGAGAAGCATAACAAAATCTAGATAAAAAAATTTAAAAGGAATTGGACCTGTCATTTATGGGGATAATAAAACAGAGCAATAAAAAGGGGTCAGGCTAGCAGCTAAGGCTATTACTCTTTCGAGATGGATTTTTACGAAGACGGTCCGAAATTACACGTGCGGGCAATTTTAATTTTTTTATTGTAGTGCGGACTTACACTAAAATATTTGCTGTGGCATTTATTTCTTATGGCACTAATGTTAGCGGGGTAGTAATTATTATAATATTAACGACTTACGTGTCGCCACTTTGGCAGACAAGCGGCATAACTCAAAAAATTTTAATTATTTGCTTTTGTCATAATTAAAACGAAAACGTGATATATTCTTATGTGGAAGAGTATCACAAAAGTAATTCGCATATCCGGCCGCTAGAAAGCAGTTGTGTCAGTATCGTATTACCAAAATCAACTCTAGCATTTAGGAAAATAGTGTCACATTGTCAGTATCTGGCAATCAAAAGCTGTGTCTGGCCAAAGCCTATACTGCTAAGAAAGGTATATCATATGCTAATTGTTGCAAAATAGATTACTTTGATTTTTATAACTATTAAAAATCAAAATAATTTTGAGGACTAATTTTTTAATTTAAATAATTTTGTGGTATATTGTTTATAAAATAAAATTATTTCATGTAATTATTTATTATTTTAATTAATTGCCCTTATATAAAAGCTAAAAGCTAGTTTTCTAACTGTCACAAGTCAAAACCTTTTAGCAAAAATTAAAGTTTTTTTTTAAGAAAAGTGTCACATGTTAAAAACCTTAGGGCTAATATTTTGGTTAGAAGAAAAAAATATATAAAAGTTACCTTTAAGTATATACTTTAAACGAAGTGGAAGATTTTGTTGCTATGATATTATGGTAATAAGTTAAATTCAGTTAAACTTTGGTTAAATCTTTAAATGGGATTTTCTCTAAACTAGTAGTTTTCGAATTGTGCCGGTTTTCCTCTAAAGTAGCGATTTATATATCACAAAGCTAATATTTTTGAGGTAGCATATTTTTCATTTTTGGTAATTGTTTAGAATCCCGGCCCCACCTATAAAAATAGAGATATTTATATGTTTTTTTAATTTTGTTTTATTTTACGGCGGATTAATAAATCCGTTAAAAAAACATTTTTCGGTGTTAATATTTATTTTGAAAATAAAAAAATGGGTATTTTTTAAGTTTTTCCTCAATAAAATGTATCCATTTAAGTTTAGCAATTTCAAGTGATTTGTTTCATGCTCTACTTGTACGGACAAATAATTTTTTTTTTGTTTAAAATATCAATTTTTCGATTTTTCAAATATTTTTTTATTTTTTTTTTTAATCGAAAAATTGACATTTTGATATTTTTTATTATTTTATTTTTGATGAACTTTAAAAAAATGACAATGCAATAAAATAGAGTCATGGTAATTTTACATGTCAAAAAAAAAGGAGGCCGCGATTCTAAACAATTGCCCCCAATTTTTTTATTTATTGTCTCCTAAATACGACAGTTACTTTTTCAAGCTTACATACTCTTTAATATTTATACTGTCCTTTAAAATGGATCACTATAAAATATACATACATGGACAAAATTATTAAATTATTTTGTAATTTCCCATTAGACGTAATGCTCACAGGCTGTACCAAAATATGTATACTAACAATTACAAATTACCAAACAAAGTAACTAAAATGTAATGTGTTTAAGGATTATATCATATCTGTCTATCGGTAGAATATTTGTTGGGTTACCACAGAATATTACACTATTTTATATCAATGACGTTAGTTTAATTACTATTGCACTCTTATTTTCTACAAACTGTGGGATTTAAGAATAACACAACAAATGTTGTAATGATACACAACTGTATGACTGTTTTATATTATTACTCTGCATTTTATTGCACTACCTTGTTTGATGATTTTTATTTGGTAAAATTAATTATTTTTGGTACAGCATTAGCATTGCGTCTTATAGCTTATTTCAAGATTATTCGACACTTTTTTTATGAGTGTACAATAATGCTACATAGAGATACATTGACTAATTAGAGTCTTTAATTATTTATTTTGATAACGACCACAATAACTTAATTACTTAATTTCTTAACAATTTATCAACAGCGGCTGTAAAAAGGTACCATGATAATTTAAGCACCTTTATAGAATCTGTTAAATTACTGATATTAAAGGTATAACACAAGTAACAAAAAATTTTAATAGTAATTATTAGAATATATAAAACCAGTATTCACCTGAAGACGGCTAAAGATATCTTACTATTAAAACGTTCCGTTTTAAAATAACTCATGACATTAAAAGTTCAAGAAACATTTTTTATTTAATTAGAAAACTAAAACATTCCATTAATCCGCAAAGTTTAAAAAAAAATAATATTTTAGCAAAAAAAATGTTGCTTCATAAACAACTAATAAGAATTATCAAAAACATTAGATAATTTCCTATCACGTTTAATAATTTAAATTGCCCAAAAAAACAGATTTTTAAACGATTTATTTAGTCGAGTCAGCTTCAAGTTTTCGATTTGTCTGTTTGTTTGCCAGAGTAAATATACCAAAGTGATCTGTATAAGTCTGGAAGATATTGGACGTTTATCATCGGCATCTCGTTAAACGTAAGAGATAGGTATAGTTAATACTGCAAAATAGTATATTTATACCCAAATAGATCATAAAATTAAATATTTGTAATAAAAAAAAAGATACGTTCTTGTATTAGTTTCTTTCTAATTACATTTTATTGTTAAAATTTTTATCTTTTTTGTAGTTTGCTGCGAGTTAAAAGAAATCTAAATAGGCTCCCTATGAAAACAAAAAAGATAAGTTGTTTTAGACAAAGGTTTTCGTTTTTACCTAACAGTAAATATAAAGCCATGAAAAGCAAAAATTTAATACGAAAATATTTTTTTGAATACCTTTAAAACTATAGTACCAAAATGCACAAGTTTTCTTATTGTTCATAAGTTAGTAATGGAGCCCATCATTTTTTTAACCTGTATTCTCTAACAATAAAAGATAAAATCACATTTAATATTACCCTTGTAAATGGGTATTTGGTGGTATTTTATTTATAGTCAGAGTGTTTTTAGACTCGTTTTATTTATAGTAATATAAATAAAATTTTTGTTTTGGTAGAATAATTTAAATATATTTACTCTATGGTTTAATTAAAACCTTTATATAATTTATTAAGAATTTAATATTTATTTAATTTGATTTTTATCTGTATTGAGGTAATTTAATTACAGTTACTTTACATATTTATACTTTTAATTAAATTTGTTTATTATCATAAAAATTAAGCTATAATTTGACTTTAGTTGGCTGTAGAAAATGACTTTGATCATACCATATGTATATAAGAAAATTAAGTGGGGATTAATAAAAATGTAGTTGACTTTAAAAATTTTTCTTTGTGCAGATGGTTGTCATAAAAGTGATTGCTAGCTACTTATAAAAGTTAGACTTATCCAGCGAAGCAATCTTAGTAGGCAATAATAATTTTTGTTAAACAGAACTTTAGTTACAAATTAACATTATTTTAATTTAAAATGCGTATTTAAGGCCTTATTGACTTTAAATAACTTTTAACAAAAAGATTCAGCGCCAAATTTATAAGTTAATAAGAGAGCTTTGTATTTCATGCAAGTTTAAAACAATATTGCAGACTGCGATAAATATTGGCAATATAAAATGCCCTAAAATTTCTTGTGATAGTTAAAGTATTTATTATAAAAATAAGGAAACATAAAGAAACAGCTCTCATCTAATAAGATATTTACTGTTTTGCTTAAAATAAAATAAAAAAATAATTTATTTATTTAAATATGTTGTTGTATCTGATAAATTGCTTTTAAGCTTATATTAATTATTGTTATAAGTGGATAGATCTTAGTAATTTTATAGTCACGGTATACTTTTTTTAAAATTTATTTTCATCTAATTGTTTTTTTTCTCAATGTTAGTCCAGTCTTGTCTATCGCCAAGACTTTTGTCTAATCCGAAATAATTTAACATGACACTTTTTTGTAACCATATACCCACTTTATATTTTCTTTTAAATTACTTCATTTTTGTCTTTTGTTCATTGCGTGTGTGTATATGTATGTATGTGTGTGTATAAATGCGTTTTATGACACTGGTATGAAACAAAATAACCAACATCTTACTGTTTTGTCTATGGATTACCCATCTTTCCGAATTTCTATATGTGACATACTACTTTTTATTATTTTATTTTATATTATTTAGCTAGTTACTATTTTTTTCTTTTTTATGTTTTTTTTATTTCTATTTTATTATATATTGTTTTATAAGTTTATAGAATGTTTATGTAACTTTTATACACTTTACAAATACACGTATCTATTCCATGATAATTAAATAATAATTCCTTTATAATATTAGTTTTTAATCAATAATAAATTGGTATAGAGCTCTACAGATATTTAAAAAGATATTTATTGGACCATTTCAGAGCTGCCGATAATTGAATTAAAATAATTAAAAAATCGTTTCAATTTTCAATTCAATAATTACTTCTCAGTAATTGGATTACTCTAATTTATTATTTGGTAATCGATTTTGTCAAGTCCCAAGTAATCCAATTACTTAGAAAGTAATTCAATTACTTATAAGGTAATTGAATTTCTTAGAAATTAATTCAATTTCCTAATAAATAATTAAATTGCTACAAAAAATGCATTTACCTTTTTTTATGAAAAAACTTTATGATGCATATTAGTATACATATTTTATATTTATACTAAATATATCTTCTTCTTGCGGTGCCATACTCTATTTAGAGTGTAGGCGCCCTCTCGCACATATCTGTGTTGCGTACCAACTAGGCACAAATATGGGGACCACCGGCTTAACGTGCTTCCGAAGCACATGTGAGAGGGTTTACTAGGCAGAAATACTACACAGTGGTTTGCCATTGCCTTCTGTGAGGTGACGCGCTTTGAAAAAGTCCAATGGACAGTGCGGGGATTGAACCCGGGTCTTTACGGCTAAGAGGCTGGTACGCTGCCATACAGGGTGTTACAAATTCGAGTGTATGCATAAAGGTCTTGTAAACCGTAAACCGTAAGAGATACAAGGTCGGTTAAATTATGGCAAAGTTGTGTATTTGCGTAACTAACCATGTCCACTTTAGAAAGTTGCAAAATTCCGAGTACTTTCGGAGATATCCGGAAAAAACGAAATTTGCCGATTTCGTTTTTATTTTTTTCTGACGTTATTTAAAGGGATATGAAAAAACAAAATACACTTTCTTATGGCTACTTTTTAAGCTCCACAAAACAGCGTTGAGAAATTTTCCGGACGACGTTTCGATTTCGTTCAACCATCATCAACTTTATTTTTTAAATACGGACCTGGGTTTTTATTTAATTTTTTTAAACCCTTATTATCCCAATTACAAAAATGCATAACACCTAATATGTATTAACATATATGGAACGCCCCTATAAGAAATGATGTGCGTTCCTTGTCTTACTTATTGTCCCTTATGGAAAATATGTTTATTTAACAGAAAAATATTAAGTGTTATACATCATTGTAATTGGGATTACAACTGCTTGAAAAAAATGCAATAAACAATTGAGAGCCGTATTTAAAAAAATAAAGTTGATGATGGTTTAACGAAAACAAAACGTCGTACGGAAAATCTCTAAACGCTGTTTTGTAGAGCTAAAAACGTGGCCATGTGAAAGTGTCTTTTGTTTTTCCATATCTCTTTAAATAACGTCAGAAAAAAATAAAAACAAAATTGGCAAATTTCGGTTTTTTCCGGATATCTCCGAAAGTACTCGGAATTTTGCAACTTTCTAAAGTGGACATGGTTAGTTACGCAAATACACAACTTTGCCATAATTTAAACGCACAACTTATATAACATAGAAAATATAGACGTAAAACAAGTCATATATTTTCTGTTCTAAAAAAAGTGATTTTCATATTATTAAAAATAAACAAAATAAATAGCGTATGTAATTAAACTTTATGTTTTAAATATCTGGAAGAAAAAGGAATCATTTGATTAATAATAATATCCAATAACTTTATTACTTATCAACAATTAGAATATTTCTGAAAAGTAAGAGAAAATTTTAAAGTTATCTGTTACCTAAAAGCAAATATTTATAAATATTATCAAAAAAAAACAATTGTAAACTCATTGCCAACAATAAAAATACATAGTGTATCGCGTGTCCAATATCGCTTTCTAATAATAAGATAGAAAATAAAATTGCTTTACTTATAATTTCGGACAGTTCAAGTTTAAGAAAAAAGGTAATAGCTTTAGCTGTTAGCCTGTCCCAACTTTTATTGCCTTTTTTATTGTTCTCATAAATGGTAGATCCAATTTTACCAGGCTATTTAGAAGATTTTCCTGGACTTTCTACCTGAATTTCGTAAAGCTTAATAGTATATTCTTTCTGTATATGGTGTTTATAGAGCTTAATAAGTTGTTAACAAAGATAAGCTTAAGTGCATGAAATTGTCAAAATAAAAAAAAACAAGATGTAAATAAACAAAGGCTCTAAATAATTAATTCAATATGAATGCGGAATTAAGGCAACATATAATTAAAATAAGTTTCTAGTATTTGCCTTTGATATGAACTCCATATAACCTTCTATGTACCATTATCACTTTTTTTCTAAAAAAAATCAAAATTGCATTTTAATCGAAAGTAGTACAAGTTGTATTATAATGTTTATACACAAGGATATAAAACATTTTTTTATTTCCATTTACCAGTACATTTCTTAAGTTTTCCTTTAAAGTATATAAAAGGCATTGGTGATAAACAGTTGATGTTTTGGATTCCGCATTTTTGTAGAATCTGTTAATTAATGCAAAAACCATATATTTTACTTTGCAAGCAATCAGTAAAATATAGTTACCATCATTTACTTTTTTGACTTTTATAAAGAAGGTGTTGTAAAAAACATGGTACAACGGCTTATGATAGATTCCTTGATTAAAAATAAAACGAAAATGTTGTAACTGCAATGCAATCATGATAAACACCGGAAAACCCGAACACACGTACTTGTACTTACTTTATATATGTTTAATAATCCGTAGGATATAATATACATATATAATAATTCTTGTGAGTTTCATAAAATAAAAAAACTAGCTTCACAATGGATTCGTTTTTAAAATACAGTTTTGAAATACACACACATACACACGCACCCGCATACACACCCGCACCCACACACACACACTAGTAAAAAAATAAACCCAAATTATTATTAACCTTTAAGATCCGCTATTTGTAAAAAAAAAACCTTTCATTAGGACGACGCACCCACTCATACAGCTCAGAAAACCATCGCGAAAATCAGTGAATAAAAGAAGATATTCTTGTAACATCCACCCTATCTGCTAGATTTAGCTCCCACTTTTTTTCTTGCTTCTGGCTGTAATCACATCTTAAAAAATATGCATCATAAACGATTACATTAAAAGAAGAGGTAATAGTAGCCGTAAAAGCATATTTCGGCAGCCTTCCAGATTCTCCACGTATGGAATTCATTAACTGAAAATTACTAAAGCAATTTTATTGAAGTTCAGGAAAATGAAATAAATTAATAAAACTAATTTTAAACCCCAACATCGTGTTTGTGCTAAAATAAAAATTATTGAACATATTAAGCAACCCAGAATTTCGTTGTTTACTGATTGGTACCTCATCCTTTAAAATTGAATACGCACATTTTTTACATGTTTAAAAGGCTTAACTGCAATGGGCTTGTGTATACCCCAGTAACTTTAAATTGGCAGTATGGGATATGGTACTTGCATAATTTAATTTACTAGTTGTCCTGTTTATTATTGATGCCGTTCTTTAAGTCATAACGGTTGTTCATGAAATTTTCCGTAAGTCCTGACGCTAAAGTTTTTGTAAACAATGTGCCGTGAGCTCCTGTGGTTGCTTACAACCAAAAAAAAATACTAGTGTATATCAGCCAAATGAAATAAATTCGAAAATAAATAACTGGGGCGTGTTGGAACAGGTCGATTGGTTTTTTGGGATTTTTTTAACAAATACTTTTTATACAGGGTGCGCTATGTAACAGTCGCAAATACCAACTTTCTTAGTTTAAATGCAACACTCTGTATATTATTTAATTCTTATTTCATGTACCATATCCTATACGTATTTTTAACTTTTTCGGAAATATTTGGTGTTATTGGATTTATTGAAAAAATAAAAATTAAAAAAAGAAAATTGTTTAATTACAGAAATTCGCTATAATTTTCGAGATACCTACTAAAGACAGCCTTGCGGCTCGGCCGTGAGAACAACCATGCAGAAAGGAAGAAGAATAGGCATATAACCTTTCTCTCTTGCTTCGCGTGCTTATTAGCCAGCGGGGAGGGATATACAGTGTGTCCCAAATTGGGCCTACATATATTGGTAACTCGGGAACCATTAGAGCTACAGTGTTGGTTAAATTAGGAAAGTTTTAGACAATTTAATTGCAAAATTATATCTGCTTTCAGATTTTATTTATCTTTTATGGTTTTTGAGATAATTAAGAGAAACCAAAATGGTGTATTTTTAACTTTTGCCTGTAGCTCGCAAACTACTAATTTTACGTCTAAGATTACTACAATATTAGAACACTTTTTTAAGAAGAATTTTATTTAAGTAAACATATTTTTCTAACTTTATATGTTTTTGAGATATTTACCCAAACTTATGGATTTTCAGATATAAGAGCTTTTTATTGATATATCAAAATCTAGGTTTTCAGATTGCTTAAGCTCTAAAAACGATAATTTTTGTTTATTTGATAGTAGGCTTAGACTAAACTGCGTAAGGGCCGCCCCGTTTCATAAAAAACAAATGATACTCATCTTATAATTTAAATAATGTAAATGTCAAAATTAGCGTGCATCTTATATCTCGTTTAGAAACGCCTTTAACAAAAATTCAAGATTTGATTATTTTAAGTATTTTCAATATTGGCTCTTAATTATTTCAATAATGAAAGGGTGGATATGCTAGAAATTTATTTTAAATCTAACAGAAATACAGAAGTTGCAGCACTTGCATACGAAGAACAATTTCCGGAGCGGCAACAACCTAACCAAAGACATTTTAGATTCTTAGTTAAGAACTAAGCCAATGGATCTTTTGTGAAACCTAATCCCAAAACTTATACAAAAAATAATGAAGCAAGAGAGGCGATTATAATGGAAAACGTTAGAGATGATCCCACAACATAGGTTAGAAAAGTGGAAGAACAGACAACAATTCCTAAGTCATCTGTGCATCGGTCTTTAAAAAACACCGTTTTAATCCATACAAACCACGTATTGTCCAGGGTCTTCAGGGGAATGATTTCAATAGACGAATCACCTTTAGTCAATGGTTTATTACTAAATGTCAACAGATACCCAATTTCCAATCCCAGGTTCTCTGGACAGACGAAACCCGGTTTACAAATTGTGGAATTTTTAATATGCACAATTATCACTGCTGGGATACAGAAAATCCACATAATTTAGAAGAAAGACGGCTACAAACAAGGTTTGGCTTTAATGTTTGGTGTGGCATCATAGGTAATTTAAAATGCACCTTTAATTTACGTCTCACAATTAGATAAAACATTTATTTTTCTGTTTTAGACAACCGTTTAATTGGACCATTTATTTTTGAAGAAACTCTGAATGGAGATAGGTATTTGCTACTCCTGCAAGAACAGATTTTACCGCCATTAGAAATACAGTTCCGCCAAATGAAATGAATAATTTGTGGTTCCAGCAAGACGGATGTCCAGCGCACAGTACCAGGGAGGTGATGGAGGTCCTTAGAAATACCTTTAATGACAACATAATTTCTAATAATGGGCCAATTGCTTAGCCAGCTAGATCACCGGACATCACACCCCCTGATTTTTACCCATGGGGATACGCAAAAAATGAGGTGTACAAGCTTTCTCCGCCCGAAACTAGGCTGGAACTAGAACACAGGGTACGGGATGTGTTTGCTTCCATCAACCGAAACACGTTACGCCGAGTAACCCGCAAGGTGTTGGAAAAATGCGGAAATGTGTGGAAAATGGAGGAAGACATATACTGTGATTTTATTTTCTTGTTTACTGATACATTTTTGTTTTACAGTTGTGTTTAATTATTATCAGTTTAAGGTAATATTAGAAAGTGTAAATTTTTGCAAAAAGTATCACTTTTTTTGTATAAGTTTTGAATTTCGCTCTCACAAAAGATCCATGAGGTAACAAGTTCATCACTAAGAATCTAAATGTCTATGGTTAGGTTGATGCCGCTCCGGATGCGTATCATTTGTTTTTTAGGAAACGGGGCGGCCATTACGCAGTCTAGTCTAAGCCTACTATCAAATATACAAAAATTATCGTTTTTAGAGCTTAAGCAATCTGAAAACCTTTGTGATACATCAATGAAAAGCTCTTAAGAGCTCTTTTCAAAAATGTAAAAATCCAATATGGCGTCCGTATGAAAATCCAAAGTTTGGGTAAATATCTCAAAAACAAATAAAGTTAGAAAAATATTTTTACTTAAATTAAATTCTTCTTAAAAAAGTGTTTCAATAATGTAGTAATCTTAAAACCGTAAAATTGGTAGTTTGCGAGCTACAGGCAAAAGTTAAAAATGCACCATTTTGGTTTTTATCTTTTGTTTTTTGGTAATTATCTCAAAAACCATAAAAGATAAATAAAATCTGAAAGCAGATTTAATTTTGCAATTAAATTGTCTAAAACTTTCCTAATTTAACCAACACTGTAGCTCTAATGGTTCCCGAGTTACCAATACATGTAGGCCCAATTTGGGACACACTGTATACTACGTCAACCAATCAGCATGCAGAGCAGGGTATATACCACTTCCCACCAAACAATCAGCACGAGAGAGACGGGTTATACACCTATTCTTCTTTCTCTCTCGCATACTTGTTTGCATGGCCAAGCGGCGAGGTTGGCTGTAGGTACATGGTCGAAGGTTGTAGCGAATTATTGTAATCAAATAATAATTGTCTTTTTCTTTTTTTAATGTTAATTTTTGCAAATAATTCGAACAACACTTAAAATTTCCGAACTAGTTAAGGATAGATATAGGTTATTGTATATAAAATATGTTTAGAATATTCTAAAGAATCTATCTAAAAATTTAATAATATATAGGTGTGTCCAAGAATTTTTTAAAATCTGCCTCTATTTATTTACTATCGAGTTTACTCCATTTGGCTGATACACACTGTATATTCGGACAGCTCAAGTTTTGGTAAAAATGTACCTACAAAGGAACAAAAGCCGAGACTGCTAGCTTTATTTCATTTTTATTTTCCTAATAAATGGTACTGAAAATCTTCTAGGCTATTATACTCAGAATATTCTCCTGGAGTTTTCATAACGTAACAGTATATCAGTTTCTTTATTGTGGCGTTTGTCTCAAGGGAAAAATGGTAATAGAGTTTGACGAGTTTATGACGAGGGTTAGCTTTATTGGTGGTGTACACAGAAAGGAGATACCGGCGTTATATGTATTATTTTTTATCCTAATAAAACTGTCAACTAATCTATAAAGGTAACTAACTTATTTATTTAGGTTATATTTAGTTATAGATTCAAAAATTAAGAGCATTAAAAATATTAGTATTTTGTTTTAATATTCTATTTCTATTTTAGCGAAGCACTTTTAAGCCACTTATTTTACATTTTCGATAGGTTAACGGCCGAGTGATGAACGCGTTGTTAAAGTAAGCAATGGACTAAACAATTGTTAAGTTTAACAAAAAGTGAAAAATGAAAAAACTTGACAACATAGCATGATGAAGATCCTACTGGGCCCAACCACAACGACGATGTGTGAACACAGCGGTTGAGAGATCACATATTAGTTAAGCTATTTCTTCCAATTCTTTATAACTAACTCCTGTTTATTATCCATCTATGCTTTTTAAAAACAGAAAAATTAAAATAAATTTATATAATAACTACTACTACTACTACTACTAAGAACTCACTTATTTCCTAAGTTAAAGCGTGTCCAAAGCTATAACATGCGGTACTAAAAAAAACCGTAAAAGACCCGATGTGGTATAAGGCCTTTGTGGAAATCTAAGTTAAACGCACTTTAGGGTGTAAAACTTGATCCAGGAATTTTTGCTTTGCAAGGAAAATATGTTATTGGCTGTAAAAACAGAGCATATACATATAATCTTTACACGCACGCTAGATAAGATAGGTTCTGGAGTAGCTCAAGAGCGTTTTGTACGATATCACATAATAATTGCCCTTTTTTTATTGTTAAACTTTTAAGAGCACACCAAGCTCTGAGGCTTATAAAATTTTCGTCACTAGAAATTTCCTCTACTACTAGCCTTGCAACTTGGTCGTGCGAACACCCCACGTGAGAGGAAGAAGAATAAGAGTGCACCATTTTTTCCTTGCTCTACGTGCTGAGTGGTGGGCCGGGCATATACTATTTTCCGCCGACTAATGAGCACGAAAACCAAGAAAGAAAAGTTGTACTTTTATTTGTCTTTTTTTCTTACGCACACTGTGATACTTGACTGGACATGTGGCTTGGCAAAATTATAATATTTAGAAATGCAAGCTAAAAACAATGGGACAGTAAGCTCCTTAATCATTAAATTAAAACATTCTGTATGCTGTTGTGTGAGCTTTAAGTAAGTGCAATCTCTTTTCTGCACCAATCTTAACAGTGCGGAACGTACTAGATTACAGTGCCAATGGGGTTGTTTTAACCCTAAACAAGTCAAGAAAGAAAGAACTGCGGTAAGAAAGTACTCATGATGTACAAGAGAAATTGCATTTACTTGAAAGCCTACACGAGGTCGTGTGCAATGATTAATACTGGTTATTTTTTTAGTTATTTTGCTAATAAAGTGGAATTGAGTATCAAGTGAAGATGAACTCAAGTACTCGAGTGAACAGTCGATTGTAAAAATACCACCAGTTCCAAGTATTTTTTTAAGAATATGTCCAACACAAATTCTAGAGATTTTTGGCTGCAATAGATAATCTGAGTAGATTTCTACTGACGAAAATTTTAACGAGATTCAGAGCTGGGTGTGTTCTTAAAAGTTTAACAATAAAAAAGGGCAATAATTATGTAAAATTGTACAAAACGCTCTTGAGCTACTTTAAAACCTATCTCATCTAGCGTGCGTGTAAAGATTATATGTATACAACCAAGAACATATTTTCCTTGCGATGCAAAAATTCTTAGATGAAGTTTTACACCTAGAGTGCGTTTAACTTAGATTTCGACAAGGACCTTGCACCTATCGGACCTATACCACATCGGGTCTTTAACGGTTTTGTTAGGTTAGTACCGCATGTTAGAGCTTTGAACACGCTTTAACTTAGGAAAGAGGTTAGTTCTTGGTAGTAGTAGTTTATATAAATTTATTTCAATTCTTCTGTTTTTAAAAAGCATAGATAGATAATAAACAGCAGTTAGTAATAAAGCAATGGTAAAAATAGTTTTACTAATATGTATTAAATTAAAACATCAATTTTCTAGGAAAATAAAGCAAATAGTTTGTTTACTCTAGATGTACCTACCTGAATATATCAATAAAATGTAGCAGGCATGAATTATATGAAAGAATTTGTTAAAAAATTAAAGAACTTCTGCAGTATTAGTCATTTGAACTATCTATGATGTATAATATGACTCTTGTTGAAGTGCCAAACCTATTTTTTTATATTGTGTGCAAGGTAATTATTTTTATTTTTTTTATAAGTCTATTTGATTTTGAATGCAAAATCCCAAACTTAATTATTTTTTGACAAATAGTTACCATTTAAGTTATGCTCTGTTGCCAAGAGTGTTCATTTTTACATCTTTGTTAGATCTAACCCATTGTTAAATCCTTTACTAACTTTAACAACGCGTTCATCACTCGGCCTTTAGTCTCTTAAACTTACTTAACTCGGTATGCTTAGAAATTTTAAATTAGTTTTAGGTTACTTTGCATTACTTATAATTACGGTAGACTCGTTAAGATCCAATTTTTTGCATATATTTTGTTTCTTCTTTATGTAGTGGTAGTATTAATAGGAACAAAGCAAAAGGTTATCAGAATTATTTAAGTAATTCATTTTTACAATGATAATTTAAAAAATATTATTTGCAGGAACAGGCCATTTTTTAAACACTTTATGAATTTTTCCAAATAAGTTTATTAACTGTTTTTTTCTTCTTGCCTGTAGTTTTATTAAATATTTACCTAATAATACAATACATAACATAACATGTATGAAATTTAATATAAAATAACAGCATTAAAGTTATAAAAAGTAATTTATATATATGGACAATACTATCATATTTAAAAAAAATATATTTATTGTGTACTTGCCAATAATGCGACCGCTTTGGCCCTGGCCCTGGAATATAAAGACTTTTGGATCATCTGAAACAAAAAAATAAAATTCCTTATATGCCTTAAAAATATTAATAACCTATCTAATTTTCGGTGGCAGGTCTATCACCATTTTCAAGATAAACTTAACTGAAAAAGAAATAGTAATTAAAATTAAAATTGTTAAAATTTTAATATAAAATTTAAAAAATCTGCGTTAGATTTGTTTAAGTTTAGGACGTAATATTATAAATGACGTACTCGTATATTGTGACTGGTATATTTATTATTTTCAAAATAAAAAAAGCATGCCGTTTTCATTAAATTTAAGTTTTCCCGAAATTACCTTAGCATTAAGCAGAGGTAACCATAACCATGTTTTATTTAGATAAACTAATATTGATGCTACATAATTATCTTTATATAATATTTTATATGCACTTTCTTTTACTTTATGTTTTTTAAATTAATTTTCTTTGCTAAAATACTAAAAGCATTCCAGTATATTTTGTGGTTGTTATTAAATTCATGTTGACAGATTTTTAATTTTTGGAATTTTGGTTTAATGTATGTTTAATCTTTTTTAATAGGTTTGGCTAATGGTCTGAAGATTCAAATATATAAAATTTATTACCTTTACAGCGAATCTTCTTATAAATAACATTCTTATTATTTTTTACTATATTGTATGCTTTTGTTTTTGTTACTAGAGATCTAATAGTGTTTTTTGTTTTAAAGATCGTACGACTGTTAAATTTAATATCTATTAGTTGAATTTTATTTAATTGGTTTTTCACAATAAAGAAAGCAATTATTTATAAAATTAAAAAGATAGTTATTTTGAACTAAAATATTAAAAAAAAATCTTTTTCATTGCCTATATTTTAATCAAAACAAATTATTTTAATTTGAGTAAATACATTTTTACTACTCCATTTTCACCATAATTAGGTGGTGTTAAGTTTTCGGTAAATTTTGATTTTAAAAAGATTTTTTTTTGTTTATTAGAATGCCAAAGAGAGAAGTTGTAAGTTTTTTTTCCTTTTTCTTAAGTTAAATTAGTAATAGAATATTGTGTATAAGTGTGTGTTAAAAAATTATTTAAATTATATTTTTCATGTTAATAAAAAGAAAAATCATCTCCACCACGCTAAAGTTAATAATAAAAGTTTCTTTAAAATAAGATAGATTTAAAATTTTTCAAACCCACGGCCATACCAGAAGTTTGCTTATAAAGTCAAAGTTATATTGGAAATATGTTGTTTTTGTACACAAAATTATTAACTCAAGAATAGAGTTTATGTTTAGTTTGGTTCTTTCACCAAGTTGGATATCATTTTCCAATTTATTTCTAACAATTAAAACATTTGGCTTATTAAATAAAATTTAATAAATAGGTCATAATTTTACCATTCGTACCATCTTTAAAACACAAAACACTATTAGACCTCAAGCAACAAAAACAAATCATACATTAATATTTTTGGTGTTTTTTCTTTGGATTTTTTTCTATCTTGGGCGATCTGTGCGTTCATAGGGGTCAATAGAACTAAGCACACTCTACCTGGGGACCAGAACCAAAGCGGTCTCATTGCATAAAGTTTTCTGGTAAATACCCAATAAGGACTGTTTACAACATGAATCCACCACAATAATATAGAATATATTTATAATATTATTATACTTCACAGATACAACTTAAAAATGCTTTGTAAAAATTGTTTTTGCGCGCTCAGGTAATCTTGCAACTTTACTGGTTAGATTATGACATGTGATGTTTACAAATTACTGATCAGTAAGCAAATAATTATTAACTCCCGATCGGTAAGTAATCACTGGTTGGATCATGTCATCTGTAAGTAGTGATGTTTACAAATTACCAATCGGTAAGTAATCACTTACCGAATAGTAATACGTTAACATCCGAAATAGAAATATTGCACCAGTTTATAAATTGCTGGAAGACCTTCTTGTACCTTTGTCAAGGGAATAATAGCAGGACATCATGTGTTCCAAGCATTCTCCAGAATAGAATCGTCACTTTCTTGCTGCATTATATCTCACACAAAGTCAAATTGAACGAGCTTAAGTTGACAAATCTGTGACAATAATAATAAAGAGTAATACATTTCTTGTTATAGAAGCTCAATATACTACACAAGTTGAAACTCTTTTAAAACATGCTATTGCAACTTTACTGGTTAGATTGTGTCATCTGTAAGTGATGTTTACAAATTACTGATCGGTAAGTAATCACTTACCGATCAGTGATACGTAAACATTAGAAATTTAAATATGGACCTTCCTATAAATTGTTTTTTTCAAAATAATATTCCAATTAAAACAGTTATTGAATGTAGGTTGTCACACAAAATCGAATGAAACGAACCAAAAATGACAAATCTGTAATAAATGGGATACTAATGACAAATATTAAATTTCTTATCATAGAAACTTAATATACCATCTAAGCATTTGATTCAGGCGTTTAATATACCTAAAAACATATTTTTGTCTATCTTTATATTTCTAATCAACTTACTATTTTGAGCGTGCAAAAAATAGCGTTAGCATTACTGTCAGTAGTTTTTATGGGTTTCGGTTGTTTTAAAGATCTTCACCGCATCTCAATTTCCAAACACATCCTCAACCAGTAAGGAACACTTACTGACCTTAATACTTAATAAACTATAAATTAATTTTTTTTAACATATCTTTTATGTCCACTTACGTGTTAGCTATTTCAGAAAACAATAAAAACTCTCCCTAAAATATCCATTATAAATTTATGACATATTACTCCCGGATTACGGTTTCCTCCCATAAAATAAAATTGCTTCACATATTAACTTCGTACTGTCCAAGCTTGGATGAAAATTTATCTAGAAAAAAGTAATAACGCTCGCTGCCAGCTTAACTCTTCTTTATTACCATTTTTGTTATGTGAATTGAATAAGGACTTTTTTCTAATTGTTATTTGGAACTGCTGTGGCAGTGATTCTTGAAGTATAGTTGGCGACCACTTAGAAAGTCGCGGTAAAGAACTGGAGGGGGGATCGTGAAATGGAATACCCCAATAAAATCAAAATAAGTTAGTTTAAGGTTTATTTTTATTTTTGCATTGTAAATTAATTATTCTTCTTGTTCTTAAAAAGCAAATTTTTTAAGTAAAATAAATTTTTGCGACATATACCGGGTGGTGCATGGCCAGAGTGGCCATAGGAAATCCCATGTAAATTTTGATACATTAAAATATTGGCTCCCCCATTGAATTTACAACAAAATTGTATAAGACTATTTTGAAGACGTTGATAAGATTAGCTTACATACTAATTTTTGTTTTTTTCTGATAAGAAAATTAAAAGTTAATTAAGAAAAACTATTTGTAAAATCGTTGCATACCTGCTACATACCTTAATGAATCCACCAGTAATAAATAAAATGTCTTGTCATCTTTTTAATTGACGTTTTACTTTGTATTAGTTATTTCAACATGTTTTACAGTATTAAAGAGAAAATAATGGTTGTAATCATGTAATAAATACAAGTAATTACATTGAACTACATAATGAGATTTTTACATAATTGAACAATTTTATAGGAAGGTGAAAAACACACTTAAAAAATATCTAAAAATACGTTTTAACACAACACATTAAAACTAAAAGCTAATGTTTTTTAATTAGATGCTCAAACAGACCTCCGTTTACTGCTAAGCAATATCCTAAACGGTTATAAAATTCAGTTCTTACATTATGAAGTTGAAATGCCGATAGTCGATCGCACGCCGCTGAAATTGAAACTTTAACTTCTTCTAAATTTTGATAACTCAAATTTGTATAAATAACATTTTTGATATGACCCCAAAGGAAAAAGTCGTTTGGGGAATGATCAGGAGACCTAGCTGGCCAATTTATGGTGTATTTTGGTCCTATAGTGAGTCCATTGAAAACATTTTCAACATATTCCCTTACTTCTCGTGAATTGTGTGCAGGACAATCATCCATTTGAAACCAAATGTCTTGATTGTCAGGTGCAACTTCTTCCAATGTCGGCCCCACTTGATTTTGTAATAGTTCTAAAAAAGTTTCTGTTCCCAAATTGTGATTCAAGAAAAAAGGTCCAATAATCCGATGTCCAAATATACCCGCCCAAACGTTTACCTTTTGAGGGTATTGAGTCTTTGTAGATACAAATCTGTGTTAATTTTCTTTGCTCCAGTAGCTGATGTTTTGAACGTTTGGTTCATTGTTTAATGTGAAGGTGCATTCGTCACTTAAACAAATATTGCGTAAGAAGTCCCTATGGTTATTCGCCATTTCCATAACTTCAAAACAAAAATCTGCTCTTCGGATCTCATCGCCTTCCCTTAATTCCTGATGGCTTTGATATTTGTACGGATGATATTTATATTTCTTTAATTATGTAGTACTGTGCTGTGATCCTTTCCTACAACTTTGCCAAGAAGCCTGGTGCTAATTCCTTTATTTTCTTCTACATGAAGTAAAACATCTAAATCGGCATTATTTTCTTGAGCTCTTTCATCAAGTACATTATTATTTCGCTCTAAGCAGTTGCATTTATTAATAACAGTACCTTTTGTCTTAAACTTACAAACGATATTTTGAACTGTTGTCTTACTTGGAATGTGTCTGTGAGGAAAAAAACGTAGAGAACATGTCGGATACTCTTCGATAACTATTTTCCAAGTAATACCATTTAATCAATATTATTTTCTCTTCAATACTGTAAAACATTTTGAAATAACTAATACAAAGTAAAACGTCAATTAAAAAGTTGAAAGGACATTTTATTTATTACTGGTGGATTCGTTAAGGTATGTAGCAGGTATGCAACGATTTTACAACTAGTTTTTCTTAAATAACTTTTAATTGCCCTATTAAAAAAAAAGAAATTTAGAATGTGAGCTAATCTTATCAACGTCTTCAAAATAGTCTAATACAATTTTGTTGTAAATTCAATAGGGGAGCCAATATTTCAATGTATCAAAATTTACATGGGATTTCCTATGGCCAGTCTGGCGATGCACCACCCGGTATGCCTATTTCTTATGTAGGGTGTTTCAAAAAATATGGGACAACGCTTAATGGGATATTTCTTGGTCAAACAGAAAATGAAAATATTATATAAAAATAGCTCCAAAACGGCCTCATTTTTAAGTTAAAGTTTAAAAGAGATTTTTAGAAATGGAATTTCGCTTTATTTTTAAACCATGCTTTTAGACTTAAATAAAACTCAGTACAATTAAAACAATAAACCAAGTACACCCCTCTTTCCATCGTAGACAAGTGGCGTAATTTTGGGCATGTTTAATATTACTTTTACCATGATTTCTTCATAAATTTTTTGGTATAAATATAATTGATTATTCGGCACATGTACTTACTCGCTGCTTCATTATATAAAAAAAATTAAATTACTTGCGTGGTACGAAACGAGTAATATTTAATATTAAATTCATTGGTATTCTTATAAAAAAATGTTCTATATGTCCACTTCTTGCCTTAATACACGCATTAACAATTTTTATAAAAATTAGAATTGCTATCATTTTTAAATATTACTTTACGAACTATGCAAGTTTAAATTTAAAATATCTCAAAAGCCGTTAAGTTTAACAAGTTAGTTTAGGAGTACCTTTTTATGTCAAACTGGGCAAGAAATAAGTATCACGTACCAAATTAAAAATCATAATATTACTTAAAATATTATTAAAAAAACTGCCGAGACTTCGCTTTTGGTACATAACTTTTATTTTTTTTAGTATACCTTAACTAATTTTAAACGAACTTGCAACCTCGACTGGACTTGCAAAATACGAAAATATTATTTGATTTTAGATATGTTTAGTAAAATACATAATTATACTTAACCAAATATGTAAATTAACTAATTAAAACACGAACATTAAAAATAATAAAATAGAAATAGCAATTATTAGACGACAATTAAAGCTTTTTAAACATACTATTAGAAATATAATTCAATGGTATTTTGTTTTAGCCATTTAAATTATGCAAGATGGCTTACTGTTTACCACAAGGATCTCGAGGAGTTTAGACTACTAAACCAATAATGTTTTCAATCAGGTATAATATTTACATGCATATAATAATTTAAAAAAACTAGGAACATTTTTCGTACATAAGAGATTAACCATGCACATAAACAAAATAATTCAGATATAAAAGACACGGGAGGTGCAACAGAATTAACTCAAGACCCATCTGCCTTGTGTAGGTGGTGGGTTGGTGGTCCAGAAATATTAAGGTTACTAAATGAATTTGACAGCACAGATGGACCAAAGCAACGAAACATTTATCATGAAAAAATAGCTAGTAACCAAAAGAGCTTCTTATTAAACTGCAATGCTCTAAAAAAGTTTTATTTAAACTAATAATTCTTTTTAAATTTTAACCAAAGAGCTCATAAGCTTGGATAATCGTACAGTGGCTGACAATGACGATCTAGCTATTAAAATGAGTTTTTTTCTTAACGTATAAACTCAAACAATATGTCTATTTATGAGAAAATTCTAAAATTTAATAACAATATTTTTACTAAACCAAAGAAAGTTTTCCCTTATCACGATAGCAAATCTTAAAAAATATGTTCAATTATTTTTTAAAATACTTATAACATTACCCATATAGAGAAATAAAAAAAGTACTTTTTGGAGGTGAAGAAAAGCAGTAAGTAATATACCGCAAGCTAATAGGACTGCGCGCTGACTAGAAAAAAAAATTCATCTTTAAAAAACTCAGGCTGGATAATTAACAACAATGAATATATACTAAAGTGGATCTCCATAAACCTTAGACTGGTCAGATCTAAGGGACCTTAAAAATTCCAGTTATTAAAAAGTGTGTAATAGCATGAGATACATATGTTGCCGATTAGAACTTCCTTGCACATCCGTATGCATTAAATGTTGGAGCGAATGTCAAAAGGTCCGTGCGTTTTTTTTTAATTAATATTTTGTTTTATTTCCTTTTTTTATTATAAAAAATTCAAATAATATATGTAATAAAATATTTAGTCAATCAATACATGTGATAAAATATTTAGTCAATTACTATATGTAATAAAATTTAAAAATTAATTGGGTCACTTAAAAAAAAAATAAACGTGTTTTCAGCTTACAAAAGGATTTACTCAAAATTTAATTTCTACAGTTCTCTTGGTATAAATGTAAATTTGATAAAATTTTAAAGGTTTCTGGAAAGATTTTTCAATTTCAACTTTTTTTGAGTCTATGTTTAAGCATATAAATTAACTTACATTAAAATAACCATGTTTTTAAATGTTAATGGTAAATGTATTTTAATTATCTTTTTATATGCTTGACAGCTTAAAGTTAATATTTACGAAAATTTGTCAAAAAATATTTACGAGATTCCCTTTTCTACTTGATTTGTACTTCTAAATAAATATTTTTAGGCCATGGTCTTGATATTAGTTTTTTTTTATTTCTTATCCAAAATTATCAAAAAAAAAGAATTATGTTAATCTTAGTCAGATATAACTTGTAACGTTCTTTCGGCCGCTTTTTAAAAAAGAAAATGGCGAAATCTCGAGCTTGGAATTTAAATGCGTCTCTGGTCAAATCTTTTGCAAATGTTGTTTTTGATAACCAAGTGGCTTGCTTGTATCATCAAAAGTCATTTTTTGTAACTTTTCGCTCGAGAGCAACGAGCTAATAAGTGATTGCAAAATTGCCACTAAAAAACAAATTATAAGTCACCAGACCATACATTGCAAGTCGCTTACTTCAAAAAAATTAAGTAAATTAAAAAAGTTACTTTTTGGAAAAATGCTCGGAAACTTTCATTATTATTTTAAGTCTTACCCTTTTCTTTAAAAAAAAATACTTAAACAGTACGTCCCAAATTTGAGATATGACATTATCAAAGATTTTTTTTTTAAATATCGGCACCCAAGTTTCTCTAAGAATATTTGTAGAGCGCATATCATGTTATACATAACTGGCCAATTTTAGATTTTTTTTTCATATTCTTTGCCAGATAATAAATAACAAAATGGTTCTTAAAAATATGCCATATTTTATTAACATCTATTATAATGTTCTCTTAATACATGGTAAAAGTTTGGGTTATATATAAAAGTCAGACTGGATACGGCAAAATGTCACTGCAAACAAAAAAGTTTCTGTGCATTTTTTGATATTAAGATTCTTAACCATCGTAACAAAATAAACGCAGTTAAATTTGACAGGTCGGATGCCGATATCAAAAAATTTCATAACATCTTTATTGTTTGCTTTGACACTTTACGTTATTAAGTGTGGCTTTTAAATACACAGCGTACGTGGTAGTTTTAATTTTATTTTTTGGAATTTCCAACTTCAGACATCAGGGATCGATTTGTGAGGGTCGAAAATACCTTCTCTTTAATTTGCGCCAACTATTAAAAACTCATAATGAATGTTTTATTTTTAAGGCATATTTTTTTATATATAATATCTTACAAACGGCACGAAAAAAAATAAAATTAAGCAATAAGGTATTACTTAATATACGTTTTAAAAATATTATTAGAAAAACTTAGGTTTTAATGATAAAGAAATCGATAAAGACATATCTTCAATTTGGGACAAACCGTATAAATATTTGTTTTGTAGGAAAGAAACACGAATAAACATACTTATTTTTGATATATTGCATTTATCCCAGGTTACATACTTGCACTATAAGTATGTCGCTTAAAAATAAAAAATGTTTTACGTATTATTTAGAATTTAGCTAGAAAATGCTAAAGCTGCTTGTTTTATTACATTTTTATTTTCGTTATAAATAGAACATATGAAATTCTTTCCGGCTATTGTGTTTGGAATTTTCTTCTGTATTTTTAATACCCTAACAGTATATCAGTTTCTTTATTGTGGTATTTTTCTCAAGGGAGCAATGTTAATAAAGTTTGATGAGTTTATGACCAGAGATAGCTTTATTTGTAGTATCCATTAAAAAAGAAATACCCAAAGTCCTAAAACAATGTAACTATTTTTATTGTTTTTTATACATTTTTTTACAAGCCACCGAAGAGTTTCTTATATTAAAAAACATTAAAAAAAAGTAATTTTATTGTTATATAATTTTAGATATAATAGCGGGCCAAGACATAACAGTGTTATGCATGTAATCTTTTCAATGTTATTAAAGTGCTCCAAAGTCACTTATTTTGCATTTATACTACTAAAGTTACCTGCTGCTTTGCACAATATTTTGCTTGGAAAATTGTGCTTAACTTTGCGTTTTCCTGCAAGAAGATTTACTCTCCGAGTTAAGTGTAATTTTAAATATAATTTTTATATTTTTTTTTCTTATTTTTTACTTTAAGCAAAATAATAAATTAAAAGCCACTGTGTAACCACACATGCATAACCTAAGAGCAAGCGTAAGTTCATGCATTCCAAATAAAAAGTTTTAAGTTTCTTGATAAATTTTACATTTTTGCCAATATATCAAGGGTTTTTAACCAGATAATTCGCTCCTTTACAAACTTCTTTGTCACGGTCTTTCACATAGGTTATTTTTAGCTCTTTAGTTTCTTTTCTAACAGACGTAAATACTTACTTTTCTATCTATAAATACGTAAATACTGGGACTAAGGGCTTAGTACCAGCACCAACTATATTGCTTCTTTACATTAACTACCTTTGGACTTACACGATTAATCCAATTCATAGTTTTGCTGATGATAGTACTCCTTATTTAAATATTTAATTACTTAAAGTGGTATTAAAGTTCGATTTAAAAAACATGTTTAGTTTAATGCTTTTAAAACACAATCATTAATCATGTTAGCCGTTGCAAAAAAAGTCTACCAATACTTATCCTATACTCATGAGACGCCAAGTTCTGCAGAACAAAGAGACACAAATTATATCCATGGGCACATCAGATTTAAAAATGCTCGGATTTCCATTTCAAACCAAAAAGCATTTTTTCTTTTTTAATTTGTATATTTTGTATGTGTCTGAATCTCTTTACAATTTTTTTACATGGCTTAAAAAGCAGGCTGCCGTAACTCTTAACATTTTTGATTAATTTTTGATTAAATTTGATATTAATAATTCCAATCTTACACTTTTGCCCACCAACGAGCTGTAGGGGATCTTAGGCAGGCACTTTTACGCCTTGTGCTCCGAAAAACTGCCAATTTAATTTCTCCGATCCCAATAAATGTGTGTGAGTGACACCAAGTGTCACTCACACACATTGATTTACAGAATATCTAGAGGAGCCCCGAAAATCCCACTTTGCTTATTCCCTTATCTCTAGAGTATCTGGACTTTGTAACCTGTCTCTTGCTTAATTTTTTAAATCAACTACTTCTGAAAATGTTTTATTAATTGTAAAAAAATGTGCGTTAATAAAATATAAATAGTTTGTTTACCATGTATTTGAAGCAGCTTACATTTTTGTATATATGATTACCATAAAAAAATTATAAATAAAAAAATATTTTTATTACTATTATTATCTAAAGTATTTTTCTTGTATTTTAAAAAAGCCTAACGTAAAAGTGTGTTTTTTGTTCCTTGTTAATTCTAATATTTAAAAAATATGGATTTCCACTTTTAATTTTTGTGTTATATTTTTATATTTATTATAAGTAAACCCATAAAAGATATAATTTTTAATAAAATAACTTTTAACTATATTTTAATTAATACTAAACAAGCGATAGAAAAAAATTATATCATTTAAAAGCGATTTTACAGTAAACTGGGCTTTCATAGAAGATTTTAACCCTACCTGTATATTAAATTTTATAAAATTAATTACGATATAAACACCCTTAATTTAAGTTTATAGGTTATTCTTGCTCTAAAGGAATCCCAACTTCTAATGTATTTAATGATAATCCACATATATTTATTTACTTCCACTTTATTTTATAATACATAATATAGAAAAAAAAACTATATCATTTAAAAGCAATTTTACAGTAAACTGGGCTTTCATGAAGGGTTTAACCTAACCTGTAAATTGAATTTTATAAAATTTATTAGGTTAAAAAATACTTTAATTTAAATTTATAAGTTATTCTTACGCTAAGGAAATCTTAACGTCTTATATATTTAATTATAATACACACATATTTATTTACTTAAACTTTACTTTATAATGTATGATCCTTGCTTATTTTTATTACTTTTAATTTTTTACACTTTTCTTTTTTAAATCTTAATAAAATTACGTTTATTGCTAGACAATAAGGTGTGTTAACTTTACTATGTATTTATACAATAAGGAAACTACCTTCTCGTTTTATATATTTAATTATAATACACAAACGTTTATTAGCTTCACCTTTACTTTAAAATACATGATAAACATATATTTGTAAATCTGACTTTGTTTAGTTTAAATACCTATGATTTTTTTCAGTTTTCTTTTTTTAAATATTATTGGGCTAATTAAAAGCCATAAAGGTATGTTATTTGTTTGTAAAAAAAAAACACAAAAATAATTTGTTTCTCATTTCGTTTGTATTTAAAAATCAAAGTTTTTTAAATATAAAAAAAACTTATAAATTTTGATTTGATAATTTGATCATAGTACAGGGTTATTGGCCACATTTTGACTCATGGGTATCTTTTTTATTTAGAGTTTTTAACATATGGTTTAAATATAACATTCTTAGGTCTATTTGAGCAGCACTAGTAAAAGTTGGTTTCGGATATACAGGGATCCTCATTACGAATTGTCAGAACAATGTTCCTTTTTTAAAACGAACTGAATTTTAAGGTTTTCTACACAAATATAAGTATTTTTTGTGTATAATATCCTATACTTAGCTTTAACAGTTTCCGAGATATTCATGATTGAAAATTGGATTTTTTTATGCTTTAGTTTAATTTAATTAAACTAAACAACGAAGCCTACTAAAACAATAAATAAAAAGTTAAACGAATCAGCGAAATAAAATAATTAAAAAGTATGAGTAAGGAAATGAACTAATTGGTTAATAAATGCTCAAAGTGACCTTCATTTTCTTGAACGCAAAGTCGGTAACATTTTCATTTCACAAGTTCTTCACTGCATCGCTTACCAGAAGTGAATAGGTTTTTATAGCATTTATTGAGATCATTAGTGCGTCTTGCAAGACTTCGATGTTTGGAAATGAAGGACTGTTGTCAAAGACTGCCCTTAATCGTACCCCAAAAAAATCTGTCCATCAAAGTTGGGTCTGGGCTGTCTAGTGGCCATTTCATGTTTTCATATCTTTCGTATTTATCTAGGATATTTATTGATTAAATAATTCGTTACATTTTAAATGTTATGTGGGGGAGCCCCATCCTGTTGCCAAATTAACCTGAACTAAAAGGATCTTTTCCAGATATCCTTCAATTTCGTTGTTTAGGAACTGAGGATATCTGTCTTTCGTTAGAATAATGTTAGCCTAATTTAAAAGTTCGAAAATGCGATTTTCAATTAAGAATATCTTAAAAACTGTGAAAAATAGGTATAGGATATTATACACAAAACATACTTTTATTTGTCTGAAAATCTAAAAATTTAATAATATATAGGGTGTTTCATTTAGAAAAAAGTAACATTATTCTAACATTTGTAATGGGGAACCCTGTATATCGGATAACCACAACTAACCACAACTTTTACTAGCGCTTCTAAAAAGAATCTACAAATATTTCATTTAAACCATATGTCAAAAACTTTAAATAAAAAAGTTACCAATTAGTCAAAATGTGGTCAATAACCCTGTACACAATCTAACGAAGAAAAAAATATAAAATTATATGGGTATAAATATATTTTTGATCGATAATATTATGTTTATTCATTGTAGAAGCTACTTGCGTTATGGAATATATAAAAAGGTTATTGGTTTAAAATTGTTATTTTTGTAACAAGTACCTAAAATCAGGTTCAGATAAGTACCAGAAACTGATCTAGATACATGTTACAAACAACATTTTTTTTGGTTATGCTCCAAAAGGCATTAAAACGTTTTATTATGTATGATTAATCGTTTAACAATGCCAGTCAATTTTTGAAAAATGTGAAAACTTAAAAAATTTAGGTGTTAAATTGTTGTATTGAAATTAGATGCCATAACGACTTATTTAAACTGAGTCTGATTGAATTGGTCCTTTTTTGGAGCGAATAAAATAAATTGAGGATAAAAGAATAGTGCTTAAAGGATATTATAACATGTAAATGACAATATTTATATTTAAATCTTTAATATGATCCAACGATATTCTAAATTTACCACATGTTATTTCGCCAAAATTGTAGTGTGAAACCTAATTAGTTTTTAATATAATTAACATGTAACTATTAAAATGTATATTGAAGACTTTAATGTGACCCAACGATATTCCAACTTTGCTACAATATTCCGTTTGTTAGAAAACAAATTTGTTTAGTGTGTTTCTCGATTAGACAACTTTAAATCCGTTTAGCATAGTGCTTTAGGCTGTTACCAACCGCTATAAGCTTTTCCGGATTACTCAAAAGTTGTTTTAAACTTACCCTTAGTGCCCCAAATGGAAATGGTTATTAGCTCAACAAATACCAATAAAGAATTTCCAGAGACATTAGCTCTTCTAGACTTTTACGTTTGCTTTAAAGTGGATTTGTATCTTACGATAATGAAATTCTAAAGTGAGCTAAAGGTATCAATTAATTTAACCTTTCATGCTTAACTGCATCAGTCTGCATTTTCTTATCTATTCTCCATCTTGTGCAAGTGCTTTAAATATTTTAAAGAATAAATGAAAGCTTGTTTTAATCTAATGCAGAAATAATTACCAATCTTATGTAGATAAATGAAACAAATTAATAAGTTTTTCATCATTGTGATATGTTTAGTAATAAAAAATAAGACAAAAAGGCGTTCTACTCATTCTAGTATTTTAACTTACTTTAATAATTTAAAACCACTTTATACTCAATAACAATATTCTTGACTTATTTCATTTTTTATCAATGTAATTGCACAATTTACTAACATTTAAAAAATGCTGTTTTGGTAGGTTTGGTAGGGGGCCGCTACCCTTTAGACAGACCATTATGTTTAGGGGTTCTTCAAGGACGATTACACAAAATTTTTTAGGTGCCCCAAGAATCTAGTCAAAATTGTTCACCAGCTCTCATTCTACCCTTGTTTAAAACATTTTGCAATTAAAAAAAATCTGCAGTGAGATAAAAGCTGTGCTTTAAAAAAAATAGATCTAGTTTTCTAGGATCGCAATAATTACGATTACACCAAATTTTTTTCTTTACAAAAATATAATTAAATTTAAAATTTATATTTTAATTTTGCAAATTATTTATCAAAAGAAGCAACATTTTTACTACGACTTACACACTTTAAACTGTTATTATATATATTATATATAATACATATATAGTATTATAAAAAAAACTCACTAATGTTTCGACTGTAAATTAAAATTAATTATGTAATTTAAAATCGTCATTAAAATTCTATAAATTTTTTCGTTAAAGGGAACAACTACTAATTTTAAAAGACATTACTTTAGTAAATATATTAGGTGCTGTTTCACAATCGCTTTTTTATTGTTGTTTAAATTTTAATTTTTAAGCGAAATGTTATTAACTTTTTTTGGAATTATTTTTCTAAGCTGTGGAGCCCAAGCTGCAGTTCATTTGCGTAAGTAGAAAACAATATTAGTATAGATTGTAGAGAATTGAAAAAGCGATAAGTAAACATTATCTCTTTATTTTAATTTTATTTACCAATAAATGCTGCTTTAATATTATGAGTTATAGTATGTAGTAGTATAAATATATACATATATTTATAAGTTAACTCAGGATTTTTATTTAAATAAGTAAGTTAATAAAATAAAATACTATTGGGAGTTGTAATACTGTGATTCATATTATATATAATACATATTTTATACGATAACACAATTTAATTTGTACAAATTAAATTTGCTTAAACATCTTTGTGTTAGAATTGGTTTATTTAAATTTAATGACTTCTTACTAAGTTTTGTGAAAAAAAATAAATTTAGGGAGGCACGTAGAAAATGTAATAAAATAAAAACATACTTTTTAAATAGAAATATTACCCGTTTTTAAAGCAGTTTTAGAATTTAAAGATATATGATCTAAGTGACGGCAATAACACTAAACAATATGTTTGGAAAATGGTAGATATGTTCTTTATTGTTAATGTGGATTTATTTTGGCGAATACTCAGCAAATACCTAATAATGAGTGGTAAATATTATAGAGTCTATTACTGACAAATGCAACTTAAACATCAAAAATTTAATCATTCCAGGCAATAAATGGAAATAAAATATTTTATTTTATATTTAAATTTGCCATTTACCAAAAAAGGGTATTATTAGGGACAATTATTATCAACGCCAAGCGCGTTAAGGGTTAAGATCAATAATCACCTATGAATGCCTGAATTTGTTAGTAAATTAGTATTTTCTGAGATCGCTTTGTTATTAAATTGTGGAAGTAATTTTTCTCGATAATTGTTTGATGTTTTTTAATCTAAGACAACCAAAATGATGGATATTTTAATAACTGTCAAATAACAAGGTATTGGGGTATATAAATAAATGATTTTATATGCTTTAATAATACTTATAAATAAATAATCGACGAAGAAATACTTTATTTAAGCAAAATGTGTAATATCTTGCCAGAAAAATGTCATTAAAGTTAACATTTTTCGTTAGCTTATAATTTTTAGGTTAAGCTTATACATGCGTTTAAAATAAATTTTTATTTTTAGGAGTCATAAAATATTTAAATACATTTTTATTTTAAAAATAATATAATACTTGCAAAATTTTTGCTGAAAACTAAATCCCAAATAAAATAATAAACATACAAGGTGGTAATAACGTATGTATAGTAAATTTAACGGAGGATTCTTTAAGTAATTCTAAGACAAAAAGTTTATAAAATCATGGATAAGCATATTTTTTATTTCTAAAATACAGGGTGTTAAACTAAACCGAACCGAATTTTGTTTTAATTTGGCAGTGCTTAGTTTAGTACCGTCTCAGGTGGCACCAGAAAGTATATTTCTGAAAAAAAAACTCGCCATTGACTTTTGTGCAATTTTTATATTTTCTTTAAATTAAGCAAATAAAAACACATCTTTTTTTGCTGGTTAAATTCTTTTGTATATCACTTAGTTAAAAAAAATAGTCTTGGTTCACTAAAGAAACATGGGGTAAAGTTTTTTTTTTGAAATTACGTCATTTAAATTTTTATTACTAATTATGTAACAACAACAAAAATACTTAATTAAATACCATTACGATCCAAACTAAACGAATTTTGCTAAATCAAGTGTTGGAAATGCCCCCTTTGGCTTTAAGACATCGTCTAGCCACATCATTATTGAATTACGCACTTTTTTAAAAATACTTGGCGAATTTTGAATTATGTCACATAAAGTAATGATTCTATATTGTAGATCCTTTTTACTTTCAATAAAAGTTTTGCATAATAACGCTTTAAGGTGAAACCAGAAAAAATAATCTATGGAATTCATATCCGGCTAGCGAGGGGGCCATGGTTGTGGGCCTGCTATTCCAATCTAGCGATTATGGTAATTTTCATTTAAAAATTGCTGCGCCACTACACTTAAGTGTGATTTTAAAAGTGCAAGTAAAACAAATTTAAAAAATCTTTAGTATTTTTCTCCATTTAGTCTAGGTGAATAAAAATAAGTCCCAATGAGATGGTCACCAATAATTTTAACCAATTCCAAATATTAAAAGAAAACTTTTTTTTAAGGCGTCGAACTATTTTTGGTCCATATGTGACTTTTGCAAATAATAATCACTAAACTGGAAGGAAAACAAGCTTTGTCTCCAAACAGTATTCAACTTAAGAAACCTATATTTCTTAATTGATATTTATTGGTAACCAATTAAGAAATATAGCTTAGTCTTAAAATGTCAATCTCTCTGTAATAAGGTTAATATTTAGTTCTTTAGCTGTTTTTGAGTACTGGTATAACGATTTGCTTTCATTTTTTTTTTAAAACAACTTCTTTAATTTTGAACTGTTCGTACTCGATGATAACCGTCAATTTTTTAAATTGGCCTGTTTTAGAAGAACTAAACCATATTGAACAAAAAATAACTCGAAAAATAACCACTAAAAACATTAAAAAATAAATTAATAACTTATAAATAAGTTGACAACTGTCAACTTAATGTTGCATTCGTTTTCTCAGCCAACACTTTAGTACTATTTACTATTTCTTAAGGAAGTTTGAAGGTATATGGAAGCCCAATGCTATGGCCTATTCGATTAAAAAATGTCCAACCCACTATAAAAATAACTGTCAGAGTGGGCCCCGCCGATTCTGCGCAAAAACAAAATTCTACTAAATATTTTAATGTGTTGCCTTCTTACACACGGAAAAATCAGTGTGTAGTTAGGCAACACATTATACTTTTATGAGAGCCGAAGTACCGTTTTTTGGTGCGACGGCGCGGAGTGTATGAAACTATATCCGCGCTGAACCATCAACCGTAGTCGTCTCGTCAACCCTCCCTCCAAGCGAATTTCAGGTTTCGTTGTGGTTTCGTAATTTTCATTGTGATTTCCGCCGTATTAATTTCGATTGTTTTGCTTTGTGTGATTATATTTTGTAGTTGCAGAAGTTTTTTGGATTGATAAAAACCTTCTTATTTTAGTGATACCACAATGTTTGTATATTTCTGTGGATCATCAAAAAGAAATAAGGTTTACATTTAGGTACTCTTATTTCATTTAATAATTTAGTACATTTTTTAAAGGATCAAAATTATTAATTACTGTGCGGACCAGGCAAATTTTAATATACACAGGTCCCTCCAATTGAATAAAAGAAAGTAAAATATTATGGTAAAGTTCCTTTTTGCTTTTTCTGTATTTATTTAAAAAGAAATTAGATTTTTGCTTTCTCAATCTCTCATGTAAAAAATTTCATACTTCTTGTTAAATTTGTTTATGTTACCTGCATAAGGTAACACTATTTTATTGTACTTTTATCTAAATTTTAAATTTATAAAACATTGTATGACCCTAAAACACAAATAACCAGTTCAAATTATGGCAAGTTTTTATTTTTCTAAACCCTTGCCGATTTCGATGATTTTTTTCATACAGAGGCGCTGGTTACATATCTAAAGTAACTTTTTTTGACGTTTTATTTTAAAGATATCAATCCTTAAATATGACAATTAGATTATTTTACACTATCTTGCCCTTTCTTTATCACAAAATTGGTACATGAAATTATCATACACAATGTTTGAAATTTATTTTAAAAAATCGTGTTTTCATTAATTTTACTAAGATTTTTGGTAAAAATACAAAACTCCCAAAAATGTCGACCATTTAAATAGAAGGCTGCAAAGTGGCGCCATCTATTTTTTCCATATTTAATCAGATGATATAAAATTCAATATTACACAATAATTTTAAATATTCTATAATAGTATCGTTAAAATAACCAACAATTTTGTGCAAAAATTAGAAAAAAAAACAGTGAATGTATAAGTAGTTTGAATTTGACATTTGATGATGCCAACTTTATAGATAGTAACAAAGAATTATGGAAATCCGGACCTGACCTTCTATTCATTGCGCAAACTCCGCGGGGCCGATTCCACCATTCCCTTTGCCCTGCACGCCCAGACAATTTTGTTCTACAGCATTGGCCTTTCATATACCTTTAAACTTTCTTGCTATTTCTTAGTTGAGTAAAGTAGTTTAGATGGTAATGGTGTTAAATTTGGTATTTGTTTTTATTGTTACTTTATTGGTAATAAAAATTATAACAAATAATTTTTAAAAGAAGCTTTCTCCCATATTTCTTGTATGGCCAGGGATATTAAATTGGGTGGATTTTTTTAAACTAAGCAAGATACGAAATAAATCAAGAGATGTATTTTTATTTGCTTAATCTTAAGAAAATATAAAAATATAAAAATTGCCCCAAAGTCAGTGTTGCAAATTTTTTCTTTTTAAAAATATTTCTTAAGTTGCTGCTCGAGACGCCACTGGACTTAATAAATTAATTTAAGCTAGGGCTAAATTAGCCCTAAATACCACTGCCCAATTAAAACAAAATTGTGTAACGAATATTTATAATATTAACGAAAAACTTTTTTTAGTTTAACATCCTGTATCTTGAGAACGAAGAATTTTTGAGACCAAAGTTTGCCTTAAGATTGCTTAAAGAATCGTCTGTAAAATTTATTGTACATACATAACTAACATCCTGTATATTAAATCTGTGGTAATACTCTAGTAGAAACATTGAATCTATGAAGGATATTTTAAATTTTGTACACTATTCTTTAAGTTAAACAAATCTATTTATTGAGGTGTTTAAATAAACAACTTTAAATTTAGTTAACAAAGTGCTTTGGGCTGTTTCTCGATGGTATAACTTTTCCTGTTTACTTGAAAGTTGTTTTAAGCTTATTCTTGGTGCCCTAAATAGAAATTAGTATTGGGCCAGTTAGGTACAAATGGTGTTTGTTTAGAATTGGTACATGTTTGGATATACTTTTATTTGTTCTGAGTTTATATTAGTAATTATCTAAATAGAGGCGATAGAGAGAGCGAGTAGACCGAAGAAGTAAGTGGTCAGAGCACCGTCGCGTCTTTAATAGCCTGGCTACCATGTCACAATAGGCTGGTTGCCGCTGGACATGGATCTGTTGGGGTAGAAGAATTGACAGATTGCTCGTTTCAAAATTTGGACTCCTGGCTTAAACATCGAGCTTTGAGCGTCTTCTCATTCAGTGTAACATCGCTTGGCCAAACATCGCCTTGCGAACTATCGTCGGCTGTTGCCTTACGATAGCGATAACTTTCGCTTCAGCTGGCTTTTGCTTAGCTGAATTAGCTAGTTGTAGACACTGGTGAGTAACATCGTTTCGTTTTTCTGAACTTCTCAGACGGGTAGTATCAATCCGTGACGACGTACAGTTATCAGGCAAAAGATGTATTTTCATAATAGTAATATTTCCATATAATTTTATTATTCTTTCGCTTTTCGTTTTTAGGATAGGTAGGTAGGTAGGTAGGTTTAAAGTGAGTGGACTTTTTACGCCCTCCACCGCGACCGATCGGTCTATTGTGGCTCACACCTTTTTATATTTCTCCCAATGGGATCAGACTTCTAATGAATCCGATATCAGATTGGGAGAGAGTTCTTAAAACTCCTCTTACTCGTGTCGCTACCGGACACGAGCACAATATGTGTTCTGGTGTCCCTGTCTCCTGGAAAGTATGACGAGCAGACAAGTAGATCCGTCATGCCCTCCTCTCCCGGTATAGTGACGTGGGTAGCTACCAGGTCCTTGTTACAGGAAGCAGATGTTCCTTCTGAGGCCGTTTCTCCGGCCTTTCCCTATGAAAACGGTTCTATCCGTTTTCTGCTAAAAGCCAGGAAATCCTTTTCCCCACAAAAAGCGGTTCTGTCCGCCTTCTGTTTGGATTTAGGGATCCCTTTCTAAGCACCTGTTTGTTCGGGATGGATCAGCCCTTCCCCGTGAAACAGGCGCCTGTGACTTCAGGGGCACCTTTCGAAACGGATTCACCCGTTTCGGTCGGCGCACCTTTGTCTGCTTGTGACCTTGGGTGGCACCTTTTGTTTCGGTCAGTGCACCTTTGTCATTTTTTTCCTATGAAAGCGGTTCTGTCCGCTTTCTGTTTGGAAGCTAGGAAAGTAATAGTCCACCACGGCATAGCCCCGCATTACCGCAGTAAGGCTAGATACTCTGAGAGGTCGCCCTGTGTCTACAGAGGCACCGTTGGAGACACCTGTTTAAGGCACAGGATGTCATTCACTCATCAGCACAGTATGCTAACACTTTAAGTTAAGCCTTGTGTTAGTCTTAGCTTCGGATCCCGTTCCATACGGTGGCAACAAAATTTGCCGATAACCAGCACTTCTAGCGCATGTTTCAAAAGATCCTACTGGGCTCCACCACGACAACGACGTGCGAACACGGCGGTTGGGGTTTTTAGGATAAGAATAAAAACTTTATTTATCCGCCTCCTTTGTACCGCGATATCTCCCTAACGGCGACTTTTGACTCAACGTTTGTACAACAAACTATTTTTTATTTTAAACAAAAAATCATCATTCCTAACTTTTTGCATTTGTTTTTAAACCCTAAATATCCCTAACAAAAATATAAAATTATTTCTTAAAATCATAAAATTAACTTGATTACCTTTTAAGACCCCAAAATTGCTCTAGAAATTCTTAATTTGACATAAGCATTCTCACACCAACTCAACAATTATAATACGTGATAGGTCTTTTCACCCACAGTCACAGAAATTCAAAGCATATCAAAATATAATCAATAGGGTAATTAACACTTCCCTGCACAATAAAGGTTTTCAAAATGATTTGATTAATATTAAACAATTAGCTTATAATAATAAGTATTCCCTTTAAATAATAGAAAATTAAGCAATATTTTTAATTGAAGATGATTGAACAACACAACTTAAATTTTAAATTTATCACATTCATAGACTAAAATTATTTTAAGATTAATTTTAATCTAAAAAAAAAATACTTTAATAATGTTAATAAATTTTAAAACTTATATTAGGTTGGAGAAACGCGTAAAAAATAATAAAAATAAAACATTCACAGAACTAAAAAGCGATTTTAATAAAGTAGACTGTAGCTTTTGCTTTAAATGGTATATAGGACAAACCGGTTGCAACTATAAAATCAAAGGAATTTCCTTAATTAAAAAGACAGTTCATGTACTTTTCAATGTAAACTTTAAATTTAAAAAACAACAGACAAGGGTTATTTAAAATAGATACTGTACTAAACCACTAACAAAATAAGAATTATTCTACGTTATTGTAGCTATTGAGGTAACAAAACTATTAAGAAATTAGTTTAAAAAAATCGGCGATTGTTTTTTTATAACCATTATTAACGTATACAAAATCATTTATTAATAGCCTTCATCAATGCATGGTTTTCTATTAAACATCGATTATAGTATGAGCAAATGTATTTACACGAAACATTATCTGAAAAGTGTTTCAGTGCACAAAACATTTTTATAAAATAAAAGATCGGCAAATGCTGGTTATTTATAAATTTCTTTTTAACGTGCTGGAAAAATGTTTTAATTAAAATTATGTAATAAGTAAAAATGAAACGATTTGTAGTAACCAAAACAAAAAAATATAATGTTTGTGTTGTATTTAATTCGTTAAAAAAATAGTAAATAGGCCTAATTCTAAACTTTAAACAAATATCGGCCGAGTGATAATAGCTTTGTTAAACTTAACAATGGACTTAACAATTGTTAAATTTAACAAATAGTGGCAAATGAAAAAACTTGACAACGCAGCACATTTTTCAATATTTCATGGTAACTAGATAACAAGAAATAGTTTAGTTCGAAATTTTGCGTTTAAAATCCATTAAGCCTAAAAAAGATTTAAAAAATAATTACTATGCACTCTTGCACA
Organism: Listronotus oregonensis; assembly: GCA_019359885.1. Lineage (NCBI taxonomy): Eukaryota > Metazoa > Arthropoda > Insecta > Coleoptera > Curculionidae > Listronotus > Listronotus oregonensis. The sequence continues at coordinate 65,233 of JAHBCN010002945.1, forward strand.
GAATATGAATAAAATTGGTTTAGCCCGACAAAGTAATTTTATATATTTTCCTTAATAACAAGCAAAACAATAGATAGCTCGAATGACCAATACTGCAGAACTTTTTTTTAATTTGGGTTATTACCAGGTTCTTTAATATATTTCATGTCTACTAAATTTTATTGGTACATTTCGGTAGGTAAAATCATCTAGAGTAGACACAGTATTTGTTTTAGTATTTATTTTTCTAGAAAATTAATGTTTTAATTTAATAAATATTAAAACAATTTATTTACAAGAATTTTATTACCTACTGCTCTGTAATTAATGGAATAGACACTGCTATAGGTTTTACTTTTAATAAAAATCAACGTTTTTACCATTTAAAAAGAACATGCAAATTTTTTATTATTAAACTTTAAAACAATTTTCTTACTACTGTTTTTTTACAACTAACGATATTTATACCTTGTATTAAAAACAGAGTAACACTTCTCACATCCTAAATCCTAAAATCTAAAAGTATTGACATTTTTAATAACCAGAACCTAAAATTTATCCTTAACATCAATATCCATCTATTTTCTTTAAAACAAAAAAAATATGTCACAACTAGGTATTACCAACATATATATACAGGGTGTAAAAGTATGATTCTCATGATTTTAATGGGCTATAGTGGAGCTTAAAACAAGCTAAAAAAAAAAACAAAAACACATGGATCAAAAGTTAATTGTTTTCGAAATATTGCCTTTTAAACTTTAAAAAATTTGGCAACAGCGCGCCCACTTCATCACGCATCGAGGCGAACGTTGAACGTTTTTTCGAGTTTTACATATTTACACTTTTTTTATAGAGATGTTTATTTACATACAAATAATAAAAATTACTTCTTGCAATTTATTTTAATATTTAATTTAAAATTAAATTTAAGTAAAAAACAATACATTAATGTTTGTTTATTATTTGTAAATAAAAAATATTTGTACTTAACACAAATAGGCTAAATATCCATTTTAAAAGCACAAATAATTATGTTTTAAGACAGACTTTTTTTGTAAATATTATTTCTTCGTTACAATTCGTTTAAAACTCTTTGTACTACAGTTGTCAAATTATTAACATATCGCATTTTCCGTTTAAAAACAAACAAAAATGTCTGCGGTAAACACGCAACAACTACTCCGGCACAAGGCTTCTAGGTGCTCTTTGCCAATTATTTGAATTCACGGAAATTATTTTATTATTATTTTGCTTATTTAAATTAACACATCTCGTTTTAAAAACTTTTTTATTTATATTCAAATTATATATATACATATATATATATATATATATATATATATATATATATTATATATAATATATATATATTATATATATTTTATATATATATATATATATATATATATATATATATATATATATATATATATATATATATATTATATATATATATATATATATAATGATGTTATTTAGAACAATAAAAGTTCATTACAACCCTATGTGCAATACAAAAAAAAAACAAATAAAAAGCATCTCTTATTTTTTGTTTTATAATACTTTTTTTTCTTTTTAAAATCAAGCACAATTTGTCTTATAAAATATCAAAAATAACATATTTTATTGGTTTAAAATATAAAAAGTTGGTGGATTTTAATATAAAATAAATTAAATTATCAAATTTTAAGTACACATTACATTTCAAGTTACTGTAAAAGAGAAAAATATCAGACACGTTTAGCACCAACATTAGCTATACTTAGATCCTCTGCGATTTTTGCGCCCGCGAATAGCTCGGAAATAAATGACATCATTATGCAAATGGCACGACTCCTGATGAAGTATCGCTGTGCAAGATTTGCGAATTATTCATTGCAGATTTACCTTCCGAGACTGAAGTTAAGACATGGATAAAAATGGGTACGTTAATATTATTTTATAGTTCTGTTGTAGAGCAGCTATATAAAAACGTACGTGCGGGTAATTAATTATCACCGGACGGATCATCTATTTTAATTAAGTTTGCTATTGGGGTTTTTTGGGGCACTGTGGGAACAAATCTTTAGCAAAGACTCCTATTTTTTTATTTATTAGATTTCAAAACTTAAAACTGCACAATAACTTCCAAAATTATTTTTTCCCAAATTAACTTATACTTAAACTAAATGATTTAATAAAAAAATGCTTTCTATTATAAAAATTCTTGTGTTGTAACAGAAGGGACCACTTCGGTTTATATTCCAGGATATTGTGTAGTCCTAATATCAGTTAATTTAAATAATACTTGATATATCTTTGCTTAATGCTGGGAAAATTTAAGGAAACCTTAATTAAAATCAATAAACTTGCCACCATTCTAGGTTTTAAAATTAAAAAATAAACCTGTCAAAATAAATAAATCTGTCATTTTTTATAGAGCGTTATACAAATAAAAAACCTTTTTTTTGTATATTGTAACTGAATTGTAACTAAAAGGACTGTGCAACATAATTGAATTTATTAATTAATTAATTATTATCGATTATTCCTTTATCATTCGATTGATTTAGTGCTAATTTTCTAATTAAATAACAAAATGATAAGTTTTTTAACTAATTGCCTTTTTTAAGTAATTAAATACTTGATTTTTTAATTATTTGGTTAATCATAAAATTGATTAATCAAAAAACGTGAGTAGTTTTCACGGAGTAAAAATTAGTACCAGGTATAAATTATTTTATTTTAAATGTGTTTTTTGGCCTTTAAAAATTAATCAAATAATAATATAATGGATCCAAAAGTTGAAAGAATAAAAATATAATAGTACTTATATCTAATCCTTATCCTTTTTCCATATAAAATTTATTATTTAGGCCAGCAAATTAGTCAAGATTAGAAAAGATTACTTGCAAATTAAGTTGGACTTATTGGTCCCTTTTCACTGCAACCTTAACGTATTTATTGTGGTCTCTTTGTGCTATTTTGGTGTTCTGTGTTAAAGTTAGTCTTTCAAAAAGATTTTATTGACGTTAAACGAGATGTCCTCATTATACCTTGTCGACTTTTAGTTTCCCTTGTCGAGCTGTGCAAATCTTAGCATGCATAGCACCTCATATTAAGTGTTTCTTTCCCTATCTAACATAACCTCATGAGTTGTCTCACTTACGGCCGAGTGATGATCGTGTTGTTAAATTTAGCAATGGACTTAGCAGTTTAGAATGTTTAACAAAACGCCATTGTCAGTGTTATTCAATGATTTTAGTAGTCAACCTGTCAAAATCTGACATTTTGTTAAACGTTCTAAACCGTTGTTAACTTTTAACAATTGCTAAGTCCAATGCTAAATTTAACAACGCCATCATCACTTGGCCGTTAGATTGTTAGACTTATTCTTTAAATGTGTTCATTTAGTCTTTAATGTCTCTTAATTTGACCTTAAACTTTTCTTACTATTTTGAGGCTATAGTTCAGCAGATCCTATGTATAGATAACCATAAATTGTAAGAACAATGGTTTTTTTAGAAAACTCACCACCTTCTTAAAACGTTCTCTGGTAGATGCATATTTTATGGATATTAAAATGCACATTTTTTTGTTTATCCAATTGCCCATTTGGTTACCAACGGGCCACAAAATCGAACTTCCTCTGTCATATGGACAAAACTTGAAAACTCACTTACCTGCCAAACATTTAACCACATAATCTATTAATTTATTTACTAAGTAACACAAGAATATCTCTTGTATTACCAAAGTTTTCTTAATGGAGTCCGGTATATATGTTTATGACACTAAACTGTTAATTAATTGCTAAAGATAAGACAATAGTAAACAAATCCATGCTTAAAAAACAGGTACTATATTTCAAAGACAAATTTTATAAAAAGGGGTGCATGGATTTAAATAATAAAATAAACGTACTATTAGTATATTAAATTATGGCAATTAAAAAGTGGCTTTGACAGTACTGCTTGAAATAACAGAAAATGTTTCAGATAACCAAGAGACTGCATTCAGAGGTATTAGCAGAATCAAAAAGATTAGGGTGTCTTAGTAATTTTTTTTTACATCTAATCTTAAACGCTACTACTCATAAGTAAAATGTTCCATTGATCACTTAGGATGACGAATTCATCCCTGTGTCATAGTCTTTAAATTTTGGGCACATTAAATGCATGCCATCATACTTTATTTTTAGCACCACAATTTAGCTGACTGAAATGGTGAAAAATATTTCTTTGTTAATTTCCCTTTAAATCCTACCCGCTTCTTAAATTTAACTAGGTATTAAGACCTACGTTCACCATATTAAATAGAATTTCAAACTTTAAATTAGAAATTGAAATTTTATATATCCGAGCATAAGAGTTTTTTCTTGTAAATCTAGTTTAAAAAATTAATAAATATTGTCAGAACTTAAACCCAGTACAATTAAACCAACTTTAAGGTCAAGGATTCTTTAATTATTCACATAAAAATATTTCCAAAATAGGAGTACATCTTTTTTTATCTCTTACCAATATAAATTATAGCTTTTGTTTAAACCTTCTTCACTTTTATTCTTTGGAGAACAAAAGAATTTTATTATTAAAAGAAGCTGCTGCAATTTGCTTTTTCCAACTTTTGATTTTGTTTTTTCTAGGATGTTTAAATCAAATCAGATTTAGGGGAAAGTAAATTAGGCTTATTTTTTAAACTCTTTTCTTAGTTTTTGCAAAATCAAAAAAAAAAACATTTTTTTCTAAAAATCACAAAATCGGATATTTTATTTGTTTTGCATATATGTGAAATAAATTCTGAGTTTCTTGACGAAACCCAGTTCCGTTTTCTTGACATATACAAGGCATTTAACCAAGTCTGGTATAATGCGCTTATGATCCAACTTCCTTTATACGATGTTTCATCTAAACCTTGTTTTTGGATTTCTGATTGCTTTTCTGTTCGATGTTTATTAGGTATTGCGGATGGTCACTACTTTAGATTTTACCCAATAAATGCTGGGCTGCCTCAAAGCTTTGTACTAGCAAATTTTATTTATTCTTTACATAAAAGTTCTTTTCTCCTCAATCAGTTCCAACTTTAGTTTTTATAACGATAGTACCCTTTATTACAATAAATAGTTTCTTAAGCCAGTCTCCAGAATTTATTTAGAAAATAAGTGTAGGGGAATGCAGAAATCATTTTTAATCACATTAAATCTTATATAGTCTAATTAATTGTTTCAGAAATATGCTTTTACGAAAAAACCAACCACCACTTATCCTTTACTTATAAGTGACGAAGTTGTGTTAAACAAAATGTCATTTCATCTTGTGAGAATAACTTGTAAAATTGAACCTAAATCCGCATTATTTAAAGGCAGAGTTACAGCAGCTTCAAAAAGCCCCTTTTTTTTGAGCGAAGAAGTATTTCTCTCCTTTTAATCTGTTTTTTTTTTTAGCTCAAAACATACCCTGCATGAAAGACTGTTTTCATGTCCATTCATCCTATTATTTACTTTACTCTAATAAAAGCTTACTTCTCTTACTCACTAACAAGATGTGGAAGACCTGTTACTCTTTTATAGATATAAAAAACAAACCGATTGTGTTCCGAAGAATTAGTTAATATTTTTTTTTCTAGCAGCTTCCAATAGAGAATACAACTTTTTTTTATCTCTTTACAGTTCATCTAATAATAGTCCGGGAGGCCACCGCAAAAAACCAAACCTATAAGAGAACCGCATGAAACATTTTTTTTTATATTACTATGAACAATAGTCAATTCAAAGCCGCATTGCTGCCTCAGCTCAGCGGGTTCTAATTGCTTTTTTTTACCTTAAAAAAATCGTAAGAAATAGTTGTTTTTTTAATATAACTCGAAATTTATTGATTTTGGGAAAAAAAGTATATAATTAAAATTGATGGTCTAATAAATCTTCGTCAGTTTTTTATATAGCCCTTTTAGTTTTACCAATTTAAATTTAAAATAAAAACGCAAATATCTTAAAAACTAAAAGAGTTAAGAAAAATGTAATAAACAAAAAATATGCCTTTTAGTATGTTCTAAAAAAAAGATTATATACATATTTTTAACAAAATAAGTATTAAAGGTGATAAAAGCAAAAAAGTGATTTTGGCCCTAAAATATTTCGCTTGTAACAATATTTTTTTCTGGTACAAGTAAGGATACCAGCACCGATCCATTTAAAAATTAATTCAAAATGTGCTAATCATTGAATGAAACAAAAAAATACATATGCCCCCGAAGCAATGGGGGATCCCCTGGTGGCACGAATATTCTATTTGATTTTTTGGTCCAATAACTGTACCCATCTCGATCTACTTGAAACTTTAACTAAAATAAAATTTTACCTTTATTTAATTAAAAAAAAATGCCTTCTTTATCTGGGTGTTATATACCTGACAGGACGCTTAACATTTCTCGATATTCTATGCTAGTATGTGTATAGCTCATCGTTTAAATATTTCTATTAACGATTTAAATATTAATATCAATAATTTTTTAAAGACAGTTACTCGTTCAGAATGATCTTAAGAAAATTTTAGTCATAATTTTAACATATTTTTTTATATAGTTTATTTATTATTAAACTTTTATAACACTTCTCTTATCAAGCTATCTACTTTTTCTAGGCTTAAAGCCTTTCTTATTTAAATTATGGTATTTACCCATTTATTTACTACTTTAAGATATAATTAGTTGAAGTTTAAACATTAATTTAACTAAAAAAAAATATAAATAAACTACAAAAAAAATCATGTTAAAAATATCATTAAAATTTTCTCAAAAGTATTTTGAAGAAGTAACTGTCTTTATAAATTAGTAATATTATTATTTAAATCGATAATAAAAATATTTAAACGATAAGCTATATACATAGAAGCATAGAAGATCGAGAAATGTTAAGCGTCCCGCCAGGTATATAACACCTAGATAGAGAAGGCAATTATTATTATTTTTTAAATAAATACAATTTAAATTTTATTTTAGTTAAAGTTTCAAGTGGATAGGATAGGTATGGGTACACTTATTGGACCAAAAAAAAATTAAATAAAATATTCCTGTCACTAGGTTATCCCCCATTGCCTCGAGGCACATGTGTATTAGTTTATTTCATTCAATAAATCAAACATTTTAAATTATTTTTTAAACGGATCGGAGCTGGTATACTTACTTGTACCAATAAAATATTGTTATTAGCGAAATTTTTAATGACCAAAATCACTTTTTTGGTTTTATCTCCTTTATTACTTATTTTATTAAAAATGTATATATTACTTTTTTATAGAGCTTACTAAAAGGCATATTTTTTTGTTTTACACATTTTTTGAAACTGTTTTAGTTTTTAAGATATTTGCGTTTTTATTTTATATTAAAATCGTTAATATCTTAAAAACTAAAAGGGCTACAAAAAAAAATTGTATAAAAAACTGACGTAGTTTTATTAGACCATTAATTTTGACTATATACCATTTTTTCCTTAAATTTAGTTTTTAAGTTACATTAAAAAAAACGATTTTTCACATTTTTTTAGGTAAAAGAATACAATTTGAACCCGCTAAGCTAAGGCAGCAGTGCGCCTTTAAATTGACTATTGTTCATAGTAATATAAAAAAAATGTTTCATCCGGTTCTCTTATAGGCTTGTTTTTTTGCGGTGGCCGCCCGGAATATAAGACTTTGAACTTTTCCAAAGTGCCTAGGCTGTGAAACCTGCTGTCTGCAAAAGGTCCTTCGATGTCTTCCAAAGTGTCTCTTTTTTAAGTTATGACAGTACGCGATACATCGGCTTTTTGCTTTTACCATTTATGGACTGTCTTAAAACACAATATTTTACTTCATCACTTTCTTATTTATAGCTATACCTTACTACCTCAATACTGATAATTATTTATCTTTAATCTACAACTTTTAATTTGCTATCAGTGGTTTGGATGGATCTACTTAAACTTTCCATTAAGTGTTTTACAATTAATCTAAATTTAATTCCCTTGTTTAACGTTAACCTCTACTCGCTCTTGTAGACGTTAAGGGTATTATAAAATTAATTTTTCCTTCATTAATTTACGCTGAACGCTGTAACCTCTTCGGGGGTATAGAATTCTAAAATGCGGTAAGTCTAATCCACTCCTTATTCGTATTATGAAGGATGACGTCATTAATTAAAAGTCCTAATCCTCCCAAGTTCTGGTTTTCGGGATAAATCGTTTGCGGATTACACCCCGTCCGTTTATTAAGAGACAAAATATATTGGTTCGTATAGATTGAAGATAGTAATTTGGAGCGTATAGGGATAACCAACTATAAGGATATATAGGTATATAGGTGGTTAGGAATAACGTTCTGTCCGCTAGGTAAATTTAATTTTAATTAAGGTTAAGTTTTAATACCTTTTAAATTACAGTTTTTGGTTGGTGTGTGCCATAAACGTACAGAAAAAGCAATAAAAATTTTAGAAGTTATAATAATAAAACGCGTTTAAATTTTACTAAATTAGTTTTAACCGTTGAATTGGTAAAGATCTTTATTCTGACTGTGTATCATAACTGTACAAAAACTTTTTTGCTTTTTATTTATAACAGTTTACGAAGGCTTAATTTCTAGATTTTTCCCCAGTTTCATTAACGGTTTCTAACGATAAGCATTAAAACATGCGCTTATTGCATTCTATTTCACAGCATGTTTTAAACAACAGGGTAGTGTCACCACGGCCGTTATTTTAAATAACTTCTTACTTAATATGTTACTAACAGGGCATGACAACCTAAGAGGACACCTACACAAGATAGGCTCATACAAAGGGGACCCAAGTTGCAGAATGTGCGACGAGGGGGAAGTAACAGCCTACCATATCCTGTGCGAATGTGAAGCATTGAATCACAAAAGACAGGCATTATTTGGGCAACCGGAAATGAGCCCAAAGGGATATAATAACCAACCAGTCTCGGGCATATACCGACTTGTAGAAGGAACAAGACTAATGGGAAGATTGGTATAAAAGATAATGGTAGATTAGGCACAAAAAGCCCAAGGGGCTGCGCTGCCTCTGGTAGTGAATCAAGAAGGCTCCCAGAGATAAAGAAGAAGAAGAATAAGAAGAAAAAGAGAATGTTTTGAAAGAAAAAAGCAAAAAAACCTTATTTACTTAAATTATTTATTAAATTTAAGTGTGTGTGAGTCTTTTTGTTGTTATTTTTACTTTTTAAATAATATGCGGAAAAGCAATATAAAATTTGGTCATATTAATGCGAGGTCTCTCTTCACTGGCTTTAATGAACTTAAAAAGCTCATTAATAAGATAAAGCTTGATGTGGTTGGCATTTCCGAGACCTGGTTGTCGGGGGACATTCCTAGTAGTGCCTTTTCTATTGATGGATACACTTTGTATCGACAGGATCGGTTAACTCGTGGAGGTGGCGTTGCAATATATGTAAACAATGAATTGTCTGTGGAGGACGTTAGGTATGATCAGAATAATATAGAGCAATTGTGGCTCAAAATAAAAATTGGTCGGGTTGTTTTCGGGGTTGCAGTCTTCTACAGACCCCTACAAATAATATACACTTTGCCCTGGATAGTTTTGATAGTGTTCTGTCCCTAGTCTTGCCAACAGTTGACCATGTTGTGTGTATGGGTGGGGTGATATAAATGTAAATCTTTTTAATGCTGATAACCCGGTTTCTCGATGCTTTGATACCTATGGATTTACTCAGACGGTGTCGGAGGCAACTAGAAGTGTCCGGATCATGCAGTAGTCTTTTGGATCCAATATTTGTATCCAGTGGTGAACTGGTTGCTAATACCAGTGTTCTTCCCGCGAAAAATATATCCGATCATAAAATGACGATTTGTAAGCTCAGTATTAAGGTTAGTAAATTTGAGCCTACACTTGTTACTTATAGAGACTTTAAATCATTTTGTTACCCCGCTTTTTGCCAGGACCTAGTTCGTAAGCCATGGAATAATATTCTATATGAGAGAGACATTGACAAAAAGGTGGAAATCATGTCGAACATTATTACAGATTTGTTTAATGCTCATGCGCCCATAAGAACTGTTTGACGGATGGAATAAAGATTTTAATGAAGCAAAGAGATAAGGCACTAACTGAATATAAGGCCAATAAAACGGAGAAAAACTGGAACAATTACAATCGATTAAGAAATGATACACTTATGAGTGTTCGACGGCAAAAGAGAGCTCATATTGGTCGGGTGGTTGGTGAGGGTAATAGCAGAAAAACTTGGCAAGCTTTGAGAGAACTTAATATGGGAGGTAGCAAGAATGTTACAATACCGAAAGCACTTTTGGATGTAAATAAAATAAATGAATATTTTATTTCCGTTTTTATGGATGGTGACTGTAGTGAGATGGTGGCTTATTACAAACAAACAAAATTTAATAATTCTTCCAAATTTTCTTTGAGATTAGCTACTATCGACGATATATATACTGCTATAAAAGAAATAAAATCAAATGCATCAGGTTTCGATGGGATATCCTTGTCAATGCTAAAGTACACCTATGTCGTTAATGTCTGCCTAGAAAATGGATATTTTCCTAAGGCGTGGAAGATCTCGCGCATTCAACCGGTTCCCAAAAATGGTTCACCAGAGGGTTTTGCGGATTTGCGTCCGATAAGTTTGCTGTCGGTATTGTCCAAGATATTGGAAAAAATTGTCTATGGCCAAACTAATGCTTTTTGTAGGGAAAGTGTTATTCTCAATCTACAATCTGGCTTTACAGAAAAGCACAGCACTGTTATCGCACTTGCCAATGTTTTGGACAATATCGTGGCCGATTTGGATGCGGGAATGGTTGCGTCTCTCGTTTTGCTGGCTTTTCGAAAGCTTGCCCACTACGGATTTGATAACATTGCGGTCAAATTTTTTAAGTCCTACTTTTCCGAAAGGTCACAGAGAGTGGTGCTGCAGGAGCAAATGTCATCTTTGTTGCCTGTAGTATCAAGTGTACCGCAAGGTTCGATACTGGGTCCGCTTTTGTTTTTGATATACTCGGCAGATATTTTGAAATAGATAGAGTTTGGCTCGTATCAAGCATATGCTGATGATATTCAATTAAAATATAGTTTTCTCCCCTATGAACATCATATTGCTGAGTATAGCATAAACAGAGAGCTAAATATTATAAATGACCTATCAAAAAAACACAACCTTTTATTAAACCCCAAAAAGTCACAGATTCTTTACTTTGGTGGGGTCAAGGCTGTACGCCTTAGCGAGAGGGTGAACATAAATATTAATGGACAAACTGTGCCGGAGGTAAAATCAGCGAAATCGTTGGGGGTCATAATAGATGGTGGTCTCAAATTTGATGAACATGTTAACTCCCTCATTAGAAAGGCTTACTGCAATTTAAGAATTATATATGCCAATCGGGAGATTCTATCCAAGAAACTTAAAGTTATGCTTGTTAAAACCCTAGTACTTTCATATTTTAATTACTGTTCATTTGTTTATGGTCCGTTTTTGACTATACATATCGGAAGAAGGATTCAACGGGTTCAAAATTCATGTTGTCGTCTTGTGTGTTCCCTGCGCAAGTTTGATCATGTATCAGAAAGTATCAGGGATTTGAAAAGGCTTAATATGGCGAATAGAAGACTGTTGCAGTTTGCTGTTTTCTTGCATAAAACTATGACCTCTGGCATTCCTGACTACCTGCGCGCAAAACTAAAAGCACGCGACACCCTTCATAATAGAACTATACGCAATGGGAGTTTGTTGGCGGTATCGAGATATATGAAGGCTTTGTTTCGGAATGGCTTTACTTATCAAGCTACAAATCTTTATAATAAATTACCAAACGATATTAAATCTTTAAGTGTTGAGGCTTTTAGGAGGAGATACCGAGCATCTCTTTTTCAATCACAATAGTTTTAGGCATCCGCATATTATTCTTTAGTTGCTTGGATATGTGTGTGTAATTGAGATTTATTGAATCTGCTTATATTATCTCATTTTTATTTATTAGTTGTATTTGTAATATGTTTGTCATTTTTCTTTAATATTGTGAGAACTCCAGCCTTTTGGGGTTGTATGGTGGAGTAGCCGATTACTAATTGGCTAAATATCGCCCTAATATGGCTGGCTGTGATATGGTTGATTTACAAATCTGATCTTATAAATGTAATATACCTAACTGTATTATTATTGTAACCTTATCACTTAATAAGACGATTATTATTATTATTATTATTAAATTAATTAATATCCTTGGCTGAGGTCTTTATATAGAAAGATAAAATAAGATAGCGTCAATGCACCAATCTGTAAGGCCATCAAGGAAGGAAAACAATTAGATGTTTATGAAAATATTTTGCAATTTTTTAAGTATAAAAAAAATAAAAATCTAATACTTTAACTGAACTTCACTACATTTTTAGTTATAAAATTGGCTTAAAAAAGGTCTTGATGTAAAAAGTAACGAATAGTAGAGAAAAAATTATATATTTTTCACTTCTTTTTTTTTTATTTAAACCGCCTCAGAGAAGAATAAGATTTTTATTTAATTAAAAAATTTAAAAAATATATTTAAAAGGACTTTTAAATAAATTAGTTAGAATAAATGATTTTTGCATGTCTTGATTATAATTACAAACATCTTATATGAAGTTTAAATTTAAAAATATTAAGTCTTTTCTAAAACACATTATGTGTATTTTTTGCAAAAAAATATCCTTTGCCCCCAATCACATTTTGCTAATAATGCATTCTTTTATGCATTTCTAAATATATAAATTTATAAAAATATATTTAATAAGAGATTATTTTATATAAATCAAATTTATTTTAGAATTATGGGCGTGCACCCCAAAAAACCTTAGAAAACAAATTTAAAATAAAAAAAATAAACCTTAAAGCCGGGCAAATCCTGATTCTTGAACGATTTTTTGCAAGCAACCATAGTAATATATGGTTGCAATAAAATTATCTTCACTTTGGAATAAAATTTATTTGGTAAGCAGGGACAAAAAAAATCCATTACCTGTTCATAACTGGCAACCCAAAAGTTATGGCCAGAAAAAGTTAGACAACCTAACGTTTCCATTCTCTCCAATTCGAATCCCGTACTATTAGTCTAATTGATTTTTAATATCCCTGGTATAAAGTAAAGATTTGAAAGTAGAAAAAGGAGAGACCTCTATACTGTACATACAGCAGATTCCAGAGTCTAGATTCCACAGATGAACAAAGGAATAAAGTAGCAGGTTCGAAACTTCTCCAAATGGATGGTAAAAGGGTGCACGAAAGTAAAAGTTTATGTTACCCCATTGAAAAATTATACTGGCTAACTTTAAGAACAGAAGTGATAAAAATACTTATATGGGAGGGAGATTTATCCTTCAATAGGTCTATGGCAAGAATAGGAAGTCTTGCTGATAGAGTGGGTTTTTTTCGAACAAAATCAAGAAAGCGAAGGGTTGTGGGAGACGTCACTTACCAGACATGTGACAATTAGAGTGAAAGAAACACTGTTTGACCAGAACGGATAACCACAGATTTTTGAAATCAACAAATGAAAAATACACTAAGAGTAGATTTTGTGTTTTATTTAATAACATTTATCAAGAACTAGATAAATGGTATTGGTTTTTAATTCCTGGATTTTTTCGATAGCATTTTTATTTTTAAAGGCATCCAATTTTTATTGTCCTTAGACTTTCTTATAGGTGCGCCAATTATGCATTTTAAATAATTAATCCTACAAAAACTAAAGAATACCCTAATCCATTCTTGTATTAAATTTGGTTTAGTTCGGAACTTATGTCGCTTTGTTAGTAAGTAATTTAAAATTGACCAGAAAAACATGTTTAATAAATTATATTTTTGTAATTAAGTGTCCCCAAATGAAAGTTTTGATTTTTTTGTGCTTTTTCTATTCTATATAATGTATGTATTTAATGTAGGCGGATATATATGACTAAATAACGGTGAAGTAAAAATAAAAATTTTGCTGCTAAACAAACTTTATTACCCCAGTTGCCATAAATTTTAAATTTAATCTACTTTTTTATCAAACAAATTAACTCCGGTAGTAAAAATAGTAGTATGCAGTTAGTTTATTATTTTGCAGAAAAGTTTATCATTTAAAATTTTAGTCTATGCAAACAGGGTTAAATATTGTTTTTTATTTTCAGGGGAAAATAGCGGCAAAATTTGCAAGAGAAAAAGTAGCTTATAAAGAAAAAGCCAATAGTATGAGGTTAGCACGTAAAAAAATGCAATCTTCATATTTAAACCTTTAGTTTCTTTAAAAATGTTGATGATAAATCTACCTACAAATGCACATACAGTTTTAATAAATGGGTAAAATTAGACAAATATTTTTACAACTTTTACACTAAAGCCTTGACGCAAATAGCAGCCGTTACTTACAATACTTACTTTTTACAGTCTATTCAATGAGGCTCCTAACTAAATTATATTTCTTTAGACACTTTGTCTAAAGAAAGAAATTTTTTTGTTATAAACTCCACAATTAAAAAAAAAACGTTTTTAAATATTTATTTTAAAAAAATATACTGTATTTTTTTTCTTGTGGTTCTGACAATGTTTAACTTAACCACGTATGGGGCCAATGAATTGTAAATTTAATTTAATAAGGTCATATTCTGTTAGTTAAATAGCGCTTGTTTGTTATTAATCCCGCATAATAAATATATATTTAACCGTTTATGTAAATATTCGAAAAATGTGTAATCTGTTCAAAACAGGTAGTTGCAAAGGCAAGAATTTTGTAGTTTATTATTCCCAGTGTTATGAAAATACTTTAATTCTGTATAAAACCTTGAAGTCCGTATGTAAAATTAAATTGAAAAAAAGTTGTTAACCATAATAAATAATTAAGATATTTAACCCGAAAATTGTAAGTAAAAACAACAGACTGCCACTGACTTTTATCAGATCTTTAAATCCCGATGTTAAATTCAGCTGCCAGTATTAAAAGTCTCAAATAACGTTTAGTGCGATCAAATGAGTTGGAAAAAGATTGTCAAATTTTCCATTACAAGTTTTCTATTTATATCTGGTTCATAGAGATATAAGGTGTGCCTTATTTTTTAAACAAAACTTAGTTACATGGATAACACAAACAATTAATAACAAATTATTTGACATGTACTTCACGTAAACAAAACTGTTGCCACAAATCAGAAAAAAATGTTTCTTTGCTCAATTACTTTAAAAACTTTTTTTTCACACTTATCTACTTCATTTTGACGCTCTAATCTCTGCTGTAACGTGCGATCCATTATAAGTGGATCCCAGAGTTTGGACTGTTTTTTTTTTTAATTTTAGAATTTTCAAACCAAAAATTCATAAGATAGCTTAAAGTGTTTTATGACCTGAAAATTTTTTTCGTGGTGTCAACTACCAACGAGTAATCGCAAAATCGTTAATTTTTTTAAATAGGATAACTAGTTTCTGTTTATATTTTTCATAGTTCAAAAAGTTCTCTAAGGGGCCTAATGAAAATTAAGGCAGATAAACGATTAGTTTTTAAGATATTTGGGCTTGAAAATCTCGAACCTTGGCACCTTGTATATAAATATAAAAAGAAGTTACCTGTCAATCTGTCTAGGTAAATTTTTGTTTTAACATACTCTTGTTGATAGTTGTTAGAAATTAAATGATTAGGTTATCAGTCAATATCGGTCCAAATGGTTTATTCGGACGAAAAAAAAATAGCGATATTGTGTTATGCTATGTTAGAAACAATTAACGAGAGGCCCATACGCGCTAAACATATCAGCAGCTTTATCCTGACAGACTTGTGCCATTAAAATCCACAATAAAGTGACAAAATTAGAAAACTTTAAAATAAATGCCGTCAAAAGATTGACGAGATTAAAAAATGTCTCTTTATTTTTCACCTGCGTATAAAATGTGGGAAAAATATTTTTTTGAAATTTTTTGGACAAAATATCTGGAAAACTAATCGTTTAACTGCTCTCATTTTTACTAAGCTAATTAGAGAAATTTTTAAACTATGAACTATGTAAAGATCAACTGACGTCTTAGTCCAGAATAACTTTTTTGGTATAACGAGATATCTAGCAGCTAAATAATAAATACAGAAAGGATATTGTTAATTTAACTTGTTTGAGCATCTGCATGCCTGTCCGACTTAAGATGCAAAATGCGGATTTTTACCAAAAGAAAGGATTTTTTTTCTGGTTTGTTTTTTTGTTATTAAAAAAAAAGTAAATATTTATAGTACTGAATCCATAGCTGTATTTTTATTTAATTTATGTAGTTGGAATTTATACCAGATACCTTGAATTCATGACAACGTTATACGTAATTAAATAACCTTGTTTACAATATCGCGTTTTCGATATTACTTTTACTGTTGTTTAAGAACAACCTAATTTTAACAAGTAAAAAAAGTAATTAAAAAAACTATGGATTGTGACTTTAAGCTGTTTAAGTTACTTATTTTAATATATAACACCTCGTATAAAAACAGGATCGTTGTTTTACACCTTTTTATTAGCAATCGGGTTGACAAACGTTACTGTGGTAACAAGTAAAACGTAATTATACTAGCTGTTTAATTGTCAGTGTTTGTTACCTTAAAAAAAATTTCAATGTCAGTTAAATAATTAAAAAATTGTTCGTAAGTTAAATCCCCGTTAAAAAATGGTTAAAAAAACGAAAATTTATAAGGGTTGCCTAGAAAGAATATTGGTTTGCCATAAAAAAAAGGGGTTTTTTTTTGATCGGATAGTGGCCCCCAATTTTTTGCCCCTGGGGCAATTGCCTTCTTTTAAAAATTTTTTGAGAAAAATTTTTTGTTTTTTTAGATTTACTTTTTTAAAGCGTATAAGATTTATTATATTCCCAGTGAATGCTCTATCCTCAATAATGAAAAAAGTAATTTTTAATTTGTAAATAAACACATATTTTGAAAATCTGTAACAATATTAAAATATTTTTATCCCTCGTATATTCTTTAAAAATCAAAATTTGATGAAATAATTTTCACCTAAAATTTTCCCAAAAATTTAAATATATTTTTTAAAAAAATTTTTGTACCGCTTTAAAACTTTTATTAAACGAAAATAAATATCAAGGTGGTAATTTATTTTCCTTAAAAAAACCCCTAAATCCAAAAGGTGGCCCCAGTTTAGGTCAAAAATTTTCCTACAAAAAAAATTCTTTAAAAAAAAAGAAAGGGAATTTAAAACGTAAAATTACAAAAAAAATTAAATAATTTTTATAAAATAAATCAAAAATTTTTAAAAAATGACATTTAATTTTTTTTTTTTTGTTTTTTATCAAGTTTTAATCTAATAAACCCAAAAAAAAAAAATTTTGGATTTTGTTCGCTGCCTTCTTCGTTTTTTAAAAAGGCCCCCTATTGTGTTAAATTGTATTATCTGTAATTTTTTTTGCAAGAAGGGAAAACATACCGGTAATCTAGCATTCGGGAAAAAATTTTCATCAAGTGAAAGTAAGTAAAATTTTCAAAACATAATTAAAAATAAATTTTAAAATTCCCTCGTTCCGGGGGTTAAAA
>JAHBCN010002946.1:0-82680 GCA_019359885.1 Listronotus oregonensis
TAGGCCATTGCTTTCCCCCCCAAAAAAAAAAGCAAAATTTGGAATCACTCAAAGTAAAACCAAAAAGTCGTGATTCCAAAAAAAAAAATATGTTGCACCAATTTCCCCTTTTTTGCTCTTCAAAAAAAACTGGTTTGTGATGCCCTAACCCTTTTTTTTGCAAAATTCCCCAAAAAAGCCCCCCTTTTTTTTAAATTTTTTTTACTCTTTTTTCCCCAATTTTTTTCGGGGTCCCCCAAAATTTTTTCTCAAAGCCAAAAATAACCCTTTTTTCCCCTTTGAGAACCTCTTCTATGGTTTTTTTGCATACACCCCGCGTTCCAAGACTGCCGATTAGTTGTTCGTTTATATTTTCCCTTAGTGAGCCTAAAACAAAACAAAAAAACTTTTTTTTTAAAAAAATTCCCCATACATATACTTTAAAATTTAGGGTATCCTATTTTACCCGACTGCACATGTTCAAAGTTTTTTCAAAAATTTCACGACAAAAAACAATTGTGTGATATTAACTTATACCCCCAAAATATAGCTAAATATGTACAGAATAAAAAAAACCCCCACTCACCGTTATTTAATGTCCTTTTTTCCCCCAAAAAAAATTTCCCCCCCCCCCCCCCCAAAAAAAAAAAAAAAAAAAAAAAAAAAAAAAAAAAAAAATAAAAAATTTAAAATTAAAAAAAAATTTAAATTTTTTTTAAAAATTTTTAATTTTTAACTTTTTTTAAAAAAAAAAATTTTTTTAATTTTAAATTTTTTAATTATAATTTTTTTAAAATTTTTTTAAATTTAAAAATTTTTAATTTTTTTTTTAAAAAAAAAAATTTATTTTTTTTTTTAAATATTTTTTTAAAAATTTTTTATATAAAATATATATATATATATATATATATATATATATATATATATATATTTTATATATATTTTTATATATATATATATATTTTATATATATATATTTTATATATATATTTTATATATATATATATATATATATATATATATAAATATAAATTTTTTGAAAAAATGTGAAAAGAAAACTTCATAATAAAAAAGTGTATAGTCTGTCTCAAAGTATACCGTGTTAGTTTGCCTTCATTTATGGATTTTTCCCGCCGAACCAATAAAACCGGACCCCGGGAGGTTTAAAAAAAGAAAAGGGGGGGCCCGACTTTGATCTAAAAAAAATTTATAATTTATTGTTTATTTGGGTAAGTATAATCTTAAAATTTTTAAGAAATTAAATATATGAAAAAATTTTAATAAATTTATAACTGCATTATCTATGAAATTTTCTTTTTTTAATCTAAATATCTAAATCTAATTCTGTTTCACTATTAGAGTCATCTTTGAGATTAATTACAATAGGATTTATGTTGTTTTGGATAGAAATGTAAGAGTCCTCAATTTTTATAATGTGCTGTAGTAAATTTTTCCAGCTCTCAACAGGTATGCCAGTAATTACATTTTTTATCAAATTTAAAACACTGGGACTTAAAGCAGGTGTAACATTTTTGCTCTGATCATTGATTTTACTTGGTTCCACAAATGCTCTATGGGGTTAAACATACAGTGATACGGAGGAAGCCGTAAGACAGTATTCTAGTAGGACTTCCAAAAGTTGCGTTTTTTGTAACTGAATTCAAAATAAATATCATTTTCTAACAAATATTCCTAGATCTCAGTTTTTGAACTTGATAAAGCTGGTGCTTTGTGTAGCAGACGGCTGTGGTAGCTTGCGTTATCCATGACAATAACACTATTGTTTGGAATATTTTTTAAAAGATAATTTTGAAACCAGTTTTCAAAAAGTTTTGCACTTGTATCCTCATGATAATCCAAGCTAGAATCCTTAATATTCTTTGCAGACAACAGCAAGCAGCTTGGGACAAATCCGTCTTCTGAACCAGCGTGTATTATGGTTATGCGTTTTCCTTTATTTGAAGGTGCTTTCGTCTGACAGTTTTGACTGGAATCAACCCATGCTTTGGATACTGTGTCGTGTGTATCAAACCATGTTTCATCAAGGTAAATTATGGATCTGTTTTCTAACCTATGTATTTTACTCCTTTTTGAAGGTACTAAATCTCCAAGTGCGTAATCTGTGCGATTCCATTACTAATTGTCTTTTGTCTATTTTGCGGTATGTAAATCCCATTTTACAAACAACCGTATGGAGGGTGGCACGGCTAATATTTATATTGGTTTCGTCCTCGTCTAGCTTCTTTTTCAGTTTATCCAAGGTAGGAATAGGTCCGCTTTTATAAAGACAATGTATTTTTCTTCTTATTAGGTCCTGATCACTATTATCTATACGGTGAGATTGAAAATCACTAAGTTTTTTTCTTTTGTTCAATTCTTCACTAATAATAATATCCCTTATCGATGATATTGGAGTTTTTGTAAGTAGAGAGATTTCTTTTAAAGCTTCTTGTTTAATTAGACCTCTACTGATTAAAGTTTCATACACATTTTTCACAACCTGTTTTGCATCTAATGACAAATGATTTCGACGCGACATAGTTATATTCTCGTAAAACAACTATTTCGAAACGCACAGTAAAAACAGTTATTCAACACTGGCACTAAAATATTAACCAAAATATTTATATGCCTAATGGTTAATACTCAAGAAATACCTGGCCCACCCCTGCCCTTATGAACAAATGGGTTTACCCAATAACAATAGCATAAAATTGTTAAAGGCTTATTGGGGTATGGTCCGTCAAAAGCCATAACGATATACTTTAAGACAGACTATACCTGCTCTTGTATTAACGATCCATACTAAATAAATATATTGTATCTGTATTGTACCTATTTTAAATTTAAATAAATAATTTAGTTAATATAAGAAAATGTGTTTCTTATTTTTGTTGAAACTAATTAAGGAGGCATGAAAATATTTTTATGGTTCGTGGAGGCAACCTGTACAAAGTTCAAATAGGTAATTATACTAATTTAGTTTACTTAAATTTCTTAATACTTTTGTGGAATATGTTACCTAAATAATTAAGCATGATCATGCTTATAAATAATTTACCGGGTCTAACATTAATTAAGTGTATCTCTAGTTACAAGATGTTTGCGCTTCAAATTAATAGCTTAAATTTATTGTATATTTTACTTTTTTGTTTAGTAATATATTATGTGATATTTATTTACAAGAACTGGAATTGGTTAAATTTGCTTCGAAAGAAAAATGGTTTTTCGTTCCAATGCTTCCATTATTTGGACACACTTATGTGTTACTTCTAACAGGTCGAGGTATATTTAAAAAACATCATTTAGTAATAAAATTTTATACTACTTGTAGTATTAGGGTTACATTTAAATAGAGTATTTTATTACTAAATTGTGGGTGTAGTAAAGTTGTATACGTACAGGGTCTTTGATTATATTTACGTGGCCTCTGGAGCCTTTATTTTTAAAGATAAAAAATGTTTTATATAAAAATTGTCGGTTTTTTTTTGTATTATTATCTTTAAAGATTATTAGTTAAAAAATATCGCATTGGAAAAATGGAAAATATAGACAACTTCAACTTTTTTAAATGAAACACCCTGTATATTATGCGCTACAATGAAAGATCTTTTCTTTTCTGATTTTAAATATATATTTTTTGATAATATTTGATGACCTGTTTTTGTGATATTTTACCTTAAATTATAATTAAATTGCAAAAAAAGATCATATTGGTATCAAGAAAGCCATGGAAACAATAAAATTGGGCTAATCAGAAGAACAAAAACTTGCTATTGTGTCTTTTATGGAATAATAATGTGATGACAGTGCAAAGGGAATATCACTTTTTATATCCTCAACAACGAGTATCATCTATAGACACTATTATATACACAGTTAGAAAGTTTAGTAAAGTGAAAACCTTTTAAAGAAAGAAAAGGGCTGTAGTACGAAATAAAAAGAAGATTTGGATATCCTTATTTTTTTTTCAAGGTAATTATTACACTTTTTCTATTGGACTAGCACTAACTACTTTTAATAATTTTAGAAAATCCTGAAACTTTAATTACGGATGCGGCATCTGAACTAAATAAAACAGATTATAAAATTTATTTAACTTTAATATTTTACGAATTTCATCCCTATAAATTCATGCCTGTTCAGAATCTTTCCGAACAAAACATGCGGAACCGACTTGAGTATGCATTGGAAATAACTAGGCTTATGCAGCAAATCCCAGAATGTTTGAATAAAATTCTTTTCACCGACGAGTCTGCCTTCACTACAGCAGGAATGTTTAATCGCAAGAATAAAAATTATTGGTCCAGAGAAACCCTACCAAATTCAGCCGGTTAGGATTCAGGGCGTAGCTCGCTAAGTATTTGGTGTGGATACTTTGAAACAAGATAATTGGTCCAATATTTTTAGACGGAAACTTAAACGGAGAGCGATATAACAATCTTCTGCAAAACGATATTGAACATCTCTTGGAGGATTTACCCATTGGCCATTATAACCGCCTCATTTGGCAACAAGACGGCGTACCACCCCATAATACCGTGCCTGTCACAAACTATCTTAACAACCGTTGTTGCGGGCAGCGAACAGCCCGGACCTAAATCCTCCAGATATTTTTTTGTGGAATTTTTTAAAAAACAGGGTATATTACAATAGGCCTTCAGATCTTAACGTTCTAAGGCAAAGAATGGAAGATGAAATATTTAATTTAAACAATAATTATCAACAATCTATTTCCGCGCCTGTTAATAATAAAATGAGAGGAAATTCGTTTAAATGTATCCAAAATCAAGGAGAATATGTAGAAAATTACTTAATTATAAATTAATAAAATATAATAGTTTTATTGTTTTTATGGCTTTCTTAATGCCAATATGATGTTTTTTTTTACAATTTAATTATAATTTAAAGTAAGATATCTCAAAAATCGTTTACCCAAATATTATCAAAGTATATATATATATATATATATATATATATATATATATATATATATATATATATATATATATATATATATATATATATATATATATATATATATATATATATATATATATATATAATATAAGTAATGTACAGTGGACGTAAGGTTAATTTTTATAAATGACTCCCTATATTTTCTTTGTTACATTTGTTTTCCGCATAAAATTCTAGATATTTTTTATTTAGCATACCATATCCCTATATTTAATTGTTTACGAGATATTCGCATTTAAATACAAATTTAAAAGGGAGAAATTCGCTAATTTTTTAATGTTGTTTTGCATTTCTATGGTTTCAGCGGTTTTTTGAGGGTAGCATAATAACCATAGTAACCAGCTAAAAATGTTAAAACGACAGTTTTATTAATCTGTAGAAAAATTGTTTAAATCGATTTCCCTTATTTAAGGTTAAACCTATTTCTACTCGTGATGTTACTTAAATCATTACTATGGCTATTTTGTCAATCTACAAAAACCTCTAAAACCATAGAAACGTAAAACAACATTCAGAGGTGAGCGGATTCTTTCATTCTAAATTTGTATTTAAATGCGAATATCTCGTAAACAATTGAATATGGGGGATATGATATGTCAGATAAAAAATATCAAAATTTAATGCAGGAAAAAAAAATGTAAAAAAAAATATAGGAAGTCTTTAAAAAAAATTAATTTTTTTCTTATACAGGCTTTTGATACACCCTGTATACATAACGTCCGCAAAAATAGAGAAAACAAAACCAAAAAACATTTTTAAAAGGAAAAATGTTTTCATAATTTTAATATTTAAAGCAGTAATCGTCCCACTTCACAGACTTCCTTATATATATATATATATATATATATATATATATATATATATATATATATATATATATATATATATATATATATATATATATATATATATATATATAATATATATTTGAAATCAGGAAAAAAGATCTTTTATTGTAGCGCATAACATACAGGTTGTTTTATTTAAAAAAGTTGAAGTTGCCTATATTTTTTCATTTTTCTAATGGGATATTGCAATTTTTATATAAAACATTTTTTTCTATGTTAAAAAATAAAGATGCCACGTAACTATAATCAAAGACCCTGTAGATACAATAACATTAAGTTGTTTCTTAATAACTGTTAAAATAAAATTTATTATTACACTATAGCCCAAGCGGCGACTGTCGTAAAAGGGTGGTGAACCAAAATAAGTAGAAAAATAAATTTTTATTATTTTTTTTCAATATTAGACAAGTAATGAACCAACGGTCTGGCCATCTGTAACTTGTCCAATTGTTTTTGTTTAAATATTGTTCTTCCAATTTTTTGTAAAATTGATGTATAGAACATAAGTACAATTTTTACTATTCGAAGGTGTTTTGATCAGTAGAATACAAAAATTTAGTTCTGGCATTCCCATTTTTGACACAGCTGTTTGCCAGACTTAGCAATTGTTAAGTTAACAATGGTTTGGAATGTTTAACAAAACTTCATTGTCAGTGTTATTCAATGATTTTAGTAGGCAACCTGTCAAAATCTGACATTTTGTTAAACATTCTAAACCGTTGTTAACTTTTAACAATTGCTAAGTCCATTGCTAAATTTAACAACGCGATCATCACTCGGCCGTTAAAATATTTGTTGCAATGATACATGTTCTATACAAGGCATAAAAAAAAAATTAAACGTCGATTTTTTTTTTTAGTTCTATTTTTAAATAGAATTGGTCTGGTACATTATTACTTGACCAAAATTCTGCCTGATCACGTGTTCTTTGTTGCTACCAGAAGTTTAAAGGTGTATGGAAGCCGAATGCTGTAGAACAGAATTGTCCAGGCGTGCAGGGCAGCGGGAATAGGGGAACCGGCTCCGCGGAGTTTGCACAATGAACCCCAGGTCAGGTCCAAATTCCATCATTCTTTGTTACCATGTATAAAGTTGACATCATCAAATTCAGACTAACTATACGTTTACTGTTTTTTTTTTTTATTTTTTTTTCACAACATTGTTGGTTAATAAACGAAACTATTATAGAACATTTAAAACTGTTGTGTATTATCGGATTTTATATCAGATTTAACAAGAAAAGAACTGAGGGCACCACTTCACCTTCACAGCCTTCTATTTAAAAAAGTTGATATTTTTTTGGGAGTTTCGTATAGTCACCAAAAATCTTAATAAAATAATTAACAACACGATTTTTTAAAATAAATTTCAAACATTGTATGATAGTTTTATGTAATTATCACGAATTATGTGATAAAACAAGGGCAAAATAGTGTAAATGAGTTTAAAAACACTTACTTTGGATTTGTAATCAGCACCTCTGTATGCAAAAAATCGAAATCAGATTGAAATCGGCAAGGGTCAAGAAAAGTAAAAACGTACCATAATTTGAACTGGTTGTTTGTGTTTTGGGGTAATACAATATTTTATAATTTGTATAAAGGTACAAAAATAGTGTTACCTTATGCAGATAACATAAAAAAACTTTAACAAGAAGTATAGAATTTTTTACATAAGAATTGTTTTATGTCGTCAGATAGTCTTGACACTCTGGGGATGATGGAACAAAAAATGTGGAAAGTTCGGAGCCTCTAAGTTGGACTGCAAGCAGGCATAAAAGTGGCACTATGTGTTGCTCTGTTGGAAGCTGTTAGAAGAATTATACTAGTCAACTCCTCGGAGCAGAAATCGTGAAAATACCTATAAAAATGTAACATATCCCCTCCAGCCCGTCGGTGGGAATGAGAACAAAGCTTTTCTGTAAATGGAATCAATAATAAGACGATCAGATCTTTCTTGTGGAATCAAGAATGATAAAAGGAGGGAAAAAACCAAACCCTACGATAAACAATATTTAAAGATGGTCTGATTAGAATACAAAAGAGGGATGCAGGTTAGACGGATAGAAATACTTACTGGCTTTAAAGAGGGAAACCAAGCTTTTTTAAAGCAGCTCAGGCTTTAAAAAAAGTAATGTGTTTGTGTCAGTTAAGTTTGTTCTCAAAAGTAAGGCCAAAAAGATTAATTAAACCCATTTTTGCGACACCGAACATGACCGGGGCTTGGAGCATTAAACTGAAAAAGATGATTTTTAAAGCTGCAAAGCAAGATTAGTTTATGGTCTTGTGAAAGTGATATTTGAATTGACCTGCGCTTGTTTTCTTAATAAGGGGTATTCCGGGTATGTTACCCTTGGATTTGCAAGACAAAACCATATAACTTTCATTTTTCACGATATTATAAGTAACAAACAATAAACACAAAATTATAGTCCCAATTAAATAAACCGATAATCATAAAATATGGGTTTTTTTTCAATCCAAAAAACTTCTGCAAACCACAAAATAAAATTACACATCATAACCACCGCACCGTCGCACACGAAAAAAAGGGGCCCCGAGCTCTTTGGGCAAAAGATAATGTGTTGTCTACCTACAAACTGTGTAGTAGGCATCACATTACAAATATTATGGGGAATCTTGTTACTGCTCAGGATCAAGGGGCCCCCTCTTGATAGTTATTTTCATAGTGGGCCGGACACTTTTTGATCGAATACGCCATAGTATTGGGCCTCCAATAACCTTCAAACTTCCTTGGTTGCTACTCGTTAAGCGCGAGTTTTTTTTTTATTATACTGTATTAATTTTCGAACCCAGGGGTCGTTTGGAATTCTGCAAGAGTAGTCAATAAAAAAAAGAAAAGCAGAAAAACAAAAGTAGTAGCATTAACCTAAAAAAAATATGTCACGTTAAAAAAACATAACGTTTCATATGTTTGTGTTTTCTTTTTCAGTTATTAATATATTTTATTTTTACACTTTTTTAAATTACTCTATATTTGAAAGCTTTGAAAGTAACACGATAATTGAAGATATATAATTTTTACGCAAAATTATATATCTCCAATGGACCAAAATGCTAATATCCTTATAGTCTGTTCATTTAACTCGCTGGTCAGGTTTTCCAATATTACCTATATAATATATTTTTTCTTACAGTAAACATAGTATCCGGACTCGAAATGATATCAAATTGGTTTGGTTTTCCAATTGCAGGCTGGTACGGATCATCACTACTTTATATTTCAACCGATCCATCTGAAATTAAAATAATTTTAAATCATCCCCAATGCTACGGAAAGGGACAGATATACAAAAAAATCAATTTATTGTTTATAAAAACACTTATATTAGTTCCATGTAAGTATATTCTTATAATACGTACGATTGTATTTAATTAAAAAGTCATGGAAAAAAAGATGATAGTCCATGCAAGATGAGTTTATTGTTAGTCCAGTAAATGAAGGCCGGAAAAACCCCAAACCTGAAGATCAAGTTGAGCCCTCACATTTTTTTTTTTAATTTGCAGGTATTAATGTGAAGAATGACCTCCGAAAATATCATAGATAAAAAAAATGTCCGCAAGAGCCTGAAAATGGCCTTCAAGAGCCCGGAAATCCGTTTCTTTAACTATTTTGGCCGCTATCTCTCGAAATATGACACTTACACAATTCATGTTAGACAAAAATTAAGAGCAGTTCATTAGCTGAAAAAATGATTTTTATCATCTTGGTCAAAAATTTGATAGTTTTTGAGATAACCGGCCATAAACGGGCCGCGTATTTTTTGCACCTGCCCCGCATCAACGTAATTTCATCAAATCCCTTTCAATAATGGGGCTTTAAATGGTGTTGAATACATTTCAAAAGATTTAACAAATATTTTTCGTGTATTTTTATAAACAACGTGTTTTTCTTAGGGCGGTTTTTTTGGATCCCGAGTTTTCGAAAATGCTTTTTTTTTAATTTTCACTCTTTGTTAATTTAGTTGGTTGTTTAATTCATTGTTAGCTTTAACAACGAGATTGTTACTCGACCATTAAGGAAGGAAACTTCCTATTATTTTTGCTCCTAGTATAGGCTTTAACTAGATTCTGAATAAAAATTTCTGACAAAGCACCTTTACTGAGGAATCAAGCTAGAATTAGAAAATAATAATTATCGAAATCAAATGATCGGTTCCCAACAGCAAGGTAAGTAACCGTTTTTTATGTAATACTATTTTTAGATGAGGAATGGAAACCTCGTCGTCGACTGTATCAAAGGTCGTACAAACCAAACGTCCTAAAAATGTTTTGTCCCTCTTTTTATAAACAAAGCTGTGAATTCGTGGAAAACATTCGAAAAATGAAAAAAGGACAGGATCTTTTTGATTTTTGCAATAAATATTCAATAAATAATTTTATTAGTAAGTCCTTTTTACGATACAACTTATATTGCTAAATCGTTGTTTTCTTTGCAAAACTACAATAATTTAAACGTAAACTGTAAAATAAATTCAAAAAATATTTCTTATTATTTATTTATTTATTTTTTTTTATTAATAAAGTCATTACATTATTTTTTGATTTTTTTAGATACTTCAGCAAATTTAAAAGAAAACGAAGTACTTACCAAGTTTTGTAATTTTGAATCAATCCTAATCAAGTAAGTTTTATTGGCTCCTTAAATTAACAGTATTCTTAAAACTAGAGGATTTAAATATCTAATAGATAGAAATAAAAACTTAGAAACTGAGAGATAGAGCAAATTTGATCGCACGTTTTTACGTTTTCATCATACCTTGATATCTCGGTTGCTAATAAAGCTAAAGAAAAAAGTAAAAAGCAAGTTTGTGTAGTATTTTACGTGTGTTTAAGTGATTTAAATTATATTATTTAAATCAATATTGAACAACACGAAAACCTGGCAGTATGTAATTCTTATTTCTTTTCAACATTTGGTACGGTCCACTCCATCCTCAGAAATCGACTATGAACTAAAAAAGCCAGTAAATTAGTTTTTCTGTACAAATGTTACAATTGATTAAACTGTCACCAATCGACCAGTTTCTATTTTTTGGGCATTTGCCAAGGTTTTTGAGTTGAGTTGGTCAGTTTACGGGTGCGGCTATTAATGGGTGTATGCAGGTCGATGCAATCTACAACGATTTTTCAATGGCCTTTGACTGCGTCGACCATTCCATATTATTGCATAAAATGGATCATATGGGCTTTAGTGCTGATTTGCTATTATTCTTAAAGTATTACTTAAGTAATCAAAGGCAGTATGTCACCACAAGTGGTGCTCCACAGGGTAGTAACCTGACTCCTCTACTTTTCCCATTATTTATAAATGATATATGTTGTCAGAGTTATTGGGGATCAGCCTCACATTACAGGGTGATTTGAAAATGGTTCAATCATGGTGTGATATAAACATTTGCCTCTAAATACCAAAAAATGTTTTGTATGACCTACACAAGTAAGTTTAATCCGGTTCACTTAGAGTACAGATTGGATAATGCTGTTATTGGTCGTTGTAAGACATTCAAGGGATCTGAGTATTACTTTTGTTCCAAAGTTCTCTTTAGCAAACCACATAGACCAGATATGCAGTAAAGCAATGAGAATGCTGGGTTTCAAGTTGCTTTAACAGTATACAAACATTAAAAACCTTGTATTTCTGTTATGTCCGCTAGATACTTGAATATGGTTCTATTATCTGGCATCCAATTTACAACAAGTATATCAGTCAATTAAAAAATGTCCAAAAAAAAATTGTTAAATTTCTTGCATTTTAAAGCAGTAGGTAATTTCCACCTAGGGGTGTAGATCAGGGTGAGCTCCTGAGACGGTTACGCATTTCCTTTTTAAATAATCGTAGAAAATACAATCAATCAATCCAATTTCCTTTCAAATTCTGCAGATGGCTTATCGACTGTCCTGAATTACTATCCAGATATGGTTTCATGTTCCTTCAATTACTACCAAATAATTTACAGGGTGTCCCATTTAAAAAAGGCAATATTGCTTTATATTTAAGTTGTAGCGGATAAAAAATTGAGTGAGCCACTGAATTATACGTAAAATTTTACATAAATATGGTATTTACTTTTTTTTGTCTTTATTTACAACCGAGATACAGAGGTTTACTGAAATCGTCAAATTTAGATAAAAGGCCCTGTATCTTGAAGACGAATCAAGTTAGCCGCGATCCGTTTTCACCGTTGTAATTATTGTTTCGAAATCGAACTCGCGAACGTGTCATCAGATTTGCTTTATATTTTTTAGTTTTTCCAATACTATAAAAATCCATTGAAGACGCGCCACCCTGTGCATGTTAAAGGGCTCCACAGGCCTTAAATCGCTTTCCACCTAATTTGATCTTAACAGGCAAAAACAAAAAAATCGTTGGAACATTTATGGGATATTTTGTGGATTTAAGCAGGCGCGTGCTGGGGTGATTTTAGGCCCGGAAAACTATTCATCACTTGCAAGGGCCATAAGGCATCGCCGAACAATATTGACTTTAACAAATTTATTTAAGCCTACTAGATATTAAAAACGTGCATGTCGACATTGCATAATTAAGTTTAAACAAATATAAAATGAAAAAAAAAACAAATAAAGATTATCAGCGCGTAAGTGTTGTCAAGTCAGGTAAGGTCCAGTTAAACAGTGACGGGGCTGACTATTACTTCTAATTTATTATTATTTTTTTATTTAATCGTGTCGTAGACTTTAAGGCTTAGGAGGGCTCTTCGAAGCAACCTTACAAGGGTCCACCGGGAAACCGAAGTGACGATAGTACTCTAATAATCAGATCCTTAAGCCAGTCTGCTGTTATCTCTTTTACAGGCCCATAAATTAGTCTTTGATTGTTTAGTTTAATGCCTCAAAACCACAATCATGTTTGCCGTCGAGAAAAAAGTACTGCAAAGAAAAAAGTCATTTAATCTGTTTCATTTTTTAAGGGTTCAAGAAGAGTTTGTTCGATTAATGATGGATACCATAACGCCAGCAAAACTTTGGTATAAGTACTCTCCTGCAGGAAAAAGACTGTCCAATTATGTAAAACAAGCTAAAGAGCTCATTAACCTTCTTATCAAAGTGAAAAGAAAACAGTTTGTCAATGACAAAGGTATTTATACAAGGTGTAATAAGTTTACCGATATGTGTTTTAACACCGTCATATATGTATCACTTCGAACTCTAATATTTTATATATGTATTCCATCTATATTTTAGTGATAAGTCTCAGTCATGGTTTAAAAAAATGTACAATATATGAGTTTTGTCACTCGTGGTGGCTCTCAAAACGCACCCCTCTTATCCCCGTCTGTCCAATATATTCGTACCAGTCTATGGTGTGAAGCCGACTGATACGCAGTGCGCCAAAAATCGTTTTGCTGTAACCGTGTGATTTGGTAAATCGTGTCCCTAAAAAGTTGTTGAATATGTCTGGTAATAATATTTGTTTAGTGGATAATTGTCAAAGTAGAATAAACCATATTAATATAAATCATATAGATTAGACTATTTTATTGGTATTTGCATTAAAAATATAATAAACTTTCAAATGTCAAGCTTGGTAAAGTGCTTTGGGATTCACTGAGTTCCACAAATTTGCTAATTATGCGCTCGAACTATGTCAAAACCGTATTAGAGTTTGTGTTTTTTCAAAGATGAGGATTTTTCAAACCCTTTTAGGAGTCGCATTCATTTATATTCGATTCCATCTGTAGGTTTACCGAGTGAGCCTGCTAGAGAGGGTAAATTTTAACATTTGTACCTTTAATGTACCATTTTTAGAGTATTGTTCTCATGTCTAGGGAATGGCGTCTCCCACAACTCTTAGCATTCTTGAGTTTCTTCAGGGAAGGGCAAATTATCCTATTAATAATTCCATGCTTACAGGAAAGCCTTCTTCTCTCACCCACCGGTGAGCTGTAGAGAATCTGTCGCTTTTTATAGATATTTTTACGGCTTTTGCTTTAAGAAGTTGGCCAGTATAGTTCCACCCCTGACAGCTCCCAATAGACGACACGTAGTGTCGTTTTTATGCAGAGCTTCCCACTTTGTTAGTTTCTTTATCCCTAGAGTGTCTAGACTGTGAAACCTACTACCACCAGAAGTTTTGCCTTCTCCTCCAAATCATTTTAAAGTATTTAGGTCTCGTGTCAAAAGACTTTATCTTACCACACTTAAGACACCCACGGTACGTTGGATTTAGGCCTTTGCCCTTCGTGGACTATCTTAAGATAAAAAACAGCTACAATATTTTATTTTGCACTCCTAATACACAAATAAAAACTGTTGTGCATAGCTACACATTTTGCTAGTGACCCATTAATTATCCGTGAAAGTCTGGTCGACCTCTTTAGATGTTTACAATAAATTTTTATCTTGCTTTACATTATACAATAGATAGATAGGTAGATAGATAAATATTTATTTGTTTAGTTGTAATAATAAAATAAACCTGGAACTATAAACCCATTTTTTTATCTGTAAACTACAAACCGGGGTAAACATTTACCCATGGGTTGCTCTTAAAATCGTTCTGAAAGCAGTAGTCTGACATATAAGTACCTGATTTTTTTCGTTTTGTTATACCCCAGAGAATGGTAAAGAGCACATTTAATTTTATCAAGATTTAGTTGATTAAAAATTGATTTGAATAGCTTTAAGTACTTAAAAACAGCCCAACCCTCATTTAACAGAAAAAAAATTTATAACTATTTTTCTAAGCAACGGATTTTCAAATTTTCACCGGGATTTTTGCTAAAGTCTACTTATTTGGGCAATTAAAAATTCAAACAAATTAAGAATTCGATTATGGAAAAAATCAAATAAATATCCAAAATAATAAAATCCTTGCATCTCACGTTTTCGATTCCGCAAAATGCAATCCCCAAATCCAGATATAACCGGTTTCTGTAAAAGCGGGTTTGTACTTTTAGCCATCACACGGCCACCGTCACCAAGCGTGATTCAAAAAAAGGTTTAGAAATCACTCCAGACTTAGAAACTAAGCTCGTATGGTACTACTAACTGGCGTTGCCAGATTTATTGATGTCCTTTAGACCCCAAAAAAATAAACATAACATAGCTTATTTAAAAACAAAACACTAAAATAAGATAAAATTAAATAAGGTTATAAAAATGTACATCAATTGTCAAGCATGATTACGTAAAATATTCCAGACAGTTATAAAAGTACAACCACTAAGATGCCCTCAATCTTTGGAAGTGAAGAGAGGTCCTAAACAAATTATTGGCTGGAAAAAGGTTCCCTCTCTTTCTTTAAGATATTTATACAAAATTGGTACGATGCATTATTAAAACTAACAATCGACAATAATAATTTCCCTTATAAAGTAAGGAAATATATTGCATTGCGACCATCTATGATGCCAAATAATATATTTTATATATCAGCAATATCAAATGTAGAACCCCTAGCAATACACAAAATTGGAAATCTGCCAGTTGTTGTTGCCAAGTGTCTAGGATTAACAAACCCCTCTTCATATAAGGGACTTTGCTTTGAGCATTCATCAGCTACTCCGGTGCTTCAAACAAGTGATCAATTATGAAGATTAAAACGCACAGAGCAGGATGACGATCCTCTACAGTAGCAAAGGGGTATATTGGAATCAAATGACATTAATAATACTGCAATGAAAAAATATATTGAAATTGGGGGTATGACCTAATCAAGAAATTTTAATTGCGTTATAAATATTAATAAGTACTATTTAAAATAATAAGGTATAATAATTTAAGTGTAATGTTGAGTATATAATTAGGGCCGCTAAACTGTATAACAAACAACTATTTTTAATGTAATTGTGTGTAAATACATTAAGTTAAATATCTTCTACTTTGGATTTTTGATCTTTGCTTATCAAATACATCCAGCAACATCAAATATAGTATTTTTCTTCTTCACTGGTAGCCGTCTTGATTCACTACCAAAGCAGCGCAGCCTCTTGGGCTTTTTGTGCCTAATCTCCCATTATCTTTTATACCAATCCTCCCATTAATCTTGTTCATTCTACAAGTCTGTATAACCTCGAGACTGGCTGGTTGATATATTCCTGTGAGCTCATTTCCGGTTGACAAAATAATACCTGTCTTTTGTGATTCAATGCTTCACATTCGCACAGGATATGGTAGGCTGTTTCTTCCCTCTTGTCGCCCATTCTGCAACTTAGGTCCCCAGTGTATGAGCCTATCTCGTGTAGGTGTCCTCTTAGGTTATCGTGCCCTGATAGCAGCCCTGCTGTTATGCGAAGTCTTTTCCTACTTTGTCTGAGTACTTCTTCCTTCGTTCTTTTGGATGGTCCCTTTATGAAGCTTTTTCCATGTCTAATTCTACTGAGGTTTCTCCAGTATTCCTCGTGTTTGTTTCGGATCCATTCCCTGGTTTGCCCTCGTGCTGTGGTTTTGGTTACTCCAAGGGCAGGTTCTGGTCCAAAGTATGATGTGGATGATCCCTGTCTTGCTAGCTCATCCGCTTTTTCGTTGCCTTCTATTCCTAAATGTCCTGGTACCCACAAGAGAGTTACTCTGTTGCGTTCTCCCAGGACTTCCAGTTCGTTTTAGCATTCCCATGTCAGCTTAGACGTTACCTTGGGCTTCACCAGTGCCCCCAGGGACGCTTGGCTGTCTGTTATTATGCAGATCCGCTTGTTTTTATAAGCCCTCCTGTTATTTTCTTTTGCACAATGCAGTAAAGCATATGTTTCCGTTTGAAATACAGAACTTTGTGTTCTTAATGAAATGGAGAATTGTGAATTCCTCATTTCACTGTACACGCCCGCTTCAGTTCCCTGCTCGGTTTTGGAACCATCCGGATACCAGATAATGTCTCCTACTGTGCCGGGGAGATCGGGTTGCTGCCACTCACTTAGATCAGGAATTTTTATTTTAATGTTTTTGTTAAATGAGTATTGGGAAATCATCTGATCTGTTCTCTCGTCCAGGATGTTGCCGCCAACCTGACTTTTTATGTTGTTGTGTCCCAAACTAGCGTAGACACCAGTTGGTTTCTGTGGCGGTCGGAAGTAGCTCATTCTTGCCTCTCCCATCACTATGAGGTTAAGTGGTGTAAGGTCTAAGAAACACTCCATGGCTGCTGTTGGAATTGTTTTAATTGCTCCTGTTATAGCTAAGCCAGCAAGTCTTTGTACCTTGACCAGTTCTGTAACAGCAGTTCTTTGTCGCATTTTGTCCACCATACCAGTGATGCGTATGTTATCATAGGCCTTACCACTATGGTGTATAACCAATAAACCATGTTTGGTTTAGGGCCCCATGTTTTTCCATGAGCGCGTCTGATTAACCTTAGGGTCATCTCCACTTTCTTTTTTATTTTTTGAAGATGTTCCAGTTAAGTTTAGAGTCTAGGATAACACCCAAATATTTTACCTCTTCCACAATCTTGATTTTTTTCACCTTGTAGGGTCAGGGGTCCTAAGCCCGCTAGATTTCTTCTTTTGGTGATTTAGTAGGGTTTATGTTTAGTCCCGTCCCCACCGTCAACGGTGGATGCAGTAAAATGGGTAGTAGATAGAACGAAGAAGTCCAAAGCGAGATAGGTTGCTCCCATTCTCCTAGATATCAAAACCGCATTTAATACGGCAAACTGGGACCTAATTCTAATGGCCATGGAAAGAAAAGGAATATCAGGTTATCTAATAAACATAATTAGCAGCTATCTGTGTAATAGAAGTATAACGATAACCAAACAAAAAAAAATGCAGATTAGTTAAGGGGTACCCCAGAGGTCGGTCTTGGGGCCAACTCTGTGGAATATTTTGTATGACGGGATCCTAAACCTCGAACTAGGGGAAAATGTCAGGACGATAGCGTATGCCGATGACCTGGCTCTCTATGTAGAGGCAAAAGACCAAGTCTCCCTAGAAAATAGGGTAAATATAGCGGTGTGAAGAATATGTAGGTGGATAGAAACACACGAGTTAAACATCGCATACCAAAAAACAGAAGCGATCATTCTTAAAGGCCCAAGAAAAAGAGATGGAGTTACCTTCAACGTAAAAAACACCACTGTAAGACCATCAAAGAAAGTTAAGT
This sequence comes from Listronotus oregonensis, assembly GCA_019359885.1. NCBI lineage: Eukaryota > Metazoa > Arthropoda > Insecta > Coleoptera > Curculionidae > Listronotus > Listronotus oregonensis. Next base: position 17,888 of record JAHBCN010002946.1, read on the forward strand.
ATCTGGGAATAATTCTGGATGAAGGTTTAACATTCAGGGAACATGTAAAGAAAACAGCGGAAAAATCAGAGAAACAGACAGCCATGCTCACGAGAATAATGCCGAACGTAGGTGGACCAAACAGTCACAAGAGATACGCAGAGATACGGAGTCACCCTACCGATTCTAATGTACGGTATGGTACGATGTTCTCAAATATAAAAGACATAGGGACATCATGGAGAGGGTACAGAGAAAAATGCTTTTAAGAGTGGCAAGCGCATACCGCACTGTTTCCACCCGAGCAATACAGGTAATAACGGGCGCGATACCAATAGACGTTATGGTGAGAGAGAGAAGATACTTACACGCAAGAGTACAAGGCCATATTAAAGAAGTGCAGAAAAATGGCAGAGAGTATGGGATGAAAATATAAAAACGGATCAATGGACGAAAAGATTAATACCGAACATCAAAGCATGGATAGATTGTGAATATAGAAGGGTGGACTATTTTACTACGCCAAAGATGGGCTGAAGAGCGTGCTCAAGTAACACAAGAAATAAATACGGAGTTAAATGCTGACAATATCATCGAAGTAATGTTAACAAATAAGAAAACGTACGATAAAGTTCATGAATATATAAGGAATATTACAATGAGGAAGGAAAAAGATCGAAGACAACAAACATGATCACTGTTAGGGCGAAAGGTTATGACGAAATGTCAAACAGATGACTCCGTAACCTTTCAATGTCACTCTAAGGAGAAAGAGGGGTTTTAGTGGGTAGGCTGTTGGTTAGAACCACAGAGTCCTACACTATCTCGCGTGAAATAGTCGCGGGGTGAGCATGAGCGTTCCCCTCAAGAAAAAAAAAATTTTTAGTCGCTCCTTTCTCGTCCATCTGGTAACTGCGTTTAGTAGATAGTCTAATCTTTTTTTTCACCAACAAGTCTCATATACTAAAAGATGTAACTCATATATTTATACAGTGCAGTAATTTTAAGGTCATTCATACTTCGTATGCTACTTCCATTATTATTCAATTATTTTTATTTATTAATTTTTTTAGTCCTTTCAATCTGATTTTATTTTTTTATAGTCTATGATGAAACAAGTGGTGTGCCAATACCTCTTTTGGATTTAATGATGGACATGAACGATGAAGAGATTTTTGAGGAACTTTTTCTTTTTGCGGCAGCTGTAAGTTATTTGTGTACAAAAAGAGAGAGTTTGTCTTCAAAAGCGACTTTTTAAATTCAAGTCAAACATTGCCCTGTTTTCCCGGTATTATAAAAATTATGAGGCTCATTTAAAAAAATAGAGGTGCCCGTCATTTTTTTAAAATAAGTTAAATAGGTTAATTTAAGTTAAAAAAAATTAAGAATCGAAACCTGATAAACAACCTTATTAATATTTTTTAGTATAAAATACAGAGTGTTAGATAAAATATGATATCGAGATAATATGCACTTTGTTATTTTTTTAAGGTAACACCTTCAATATTTTTTCTACAAACGTCAGTAAAAGTTTGATTTTCAATGCATGCTATTAGTGTCTAAAATGTAATTTTCTGACACTGGTGTTAAAAGTTATTCCTTTTAGCACTTGTGCTAAAAATGATTTATTTTTAACACAGATAAGAAATTGCAGAAACGTAATACTTATATCAAAATAAAATATTTATTCAATTAAAAGTACAATTACTGAAAAAACAATTAGAATAAGAAACTCTATGGCCAATCTCATTGGTGGTTGTTACAAAATTTACTTTGGTAAGATATGTACCCGGGTAGGAAGCAATGTCATCCACCAAAGTTTTGGACAAGATTTGATCAGCAATTTTCTTTTTCTCTTGTAGCAAGTCTTCTATATAACCCTCTGCTAATGTACTAGACTTCCATCCACCGTGTCTCTTAATTGTAGTAAGATTAACATCAGAGTCCGCCAACAAACTAGCTGAGAAACGTCGAAAGCAATGTCTAGTGTAAAGAGTGGAATTAGAAACAATTAGAACAATTTAGAAATTTAGCCATTGGAGCAGGCATTTTACCAAATGTGTTAATTGCAACTGGAGTCATGGCACATTTATTCATTAAGCATCTTATAAAAACTTTTAAATGATTAATATTCACTGGACGAAGGGCTATGTACTTTTTATAATTGTTCATATAAAAGGTACCACTCATTACAAAAGGTTCGTTGCATTACACAGTTCTTCTTGACAACAGGCCCCAAATACACCGATTATTGCAGCTACTTTTGCATTTGTTCTCTTGTCAATCTATTGACTTTTTGGTCGATATTCTTCACTCTTTCGCTTTAAAAAGGCAACTAGCTTGTAATATCTGCTTATGTCCTGCTAATTTATCGCCATTAACATGGAGTAATTTGACCATAGCGTAGACGATTTTCATATTTTGGACTTTTTTTCAAAGTACTCAAAGAGCACTTTTTCACTGGCATTCTTGCCACTAACATTTTTCTGATCACATCATTTTAAAAAACGATCGTATGTAAATTCGTATTGTTGCTTTGACTTACTATGGTATAATTCAAAAGTAGCTTTATTGGCAGCTTCTTCGATTTCCACTGGGAGAAATTCATTTTCTTAATCACTTTCCATTGAACAAGAATTCGCGATTATTTGACGTTACTTGTCATCAAAGACAAATCAAGAAATTCGATTTTTTTTACCTTAGCAACTTATTTCATAGATAAATTAGATGAAATTAGATTTTATTATAATAATTATTAATTATTAATAATAATAATGTTGACGATAAAAAAAATCATTAATTTAGACTTTTAATGGTGTTTGTTGAAAAAATAGTGTATGATATACCTGCTAAAAGTGATTCTATTTTGTTTGAAGGCGTGTTTTAAACTTCCCTTCTCACAAAATAAAATGTCACTTTTACCACTTATATCATAAGTAACTATTACATACTCAACTTTACTTTTCCATATTTGTTTTATATATCCCTTAATTAAGTTTTTTTTACTTTTTGCAATATTTTACCATTATTATTGACCAATGCAAAAATTATCATAGGTAATACCATAAGGGCACAGATGTAGCCGGATATTCTTTGCTTTCAAACATTTTCAAAAGCAGGTATTTCAAATCAGACAAACAATATTTTGCTCAAAATCTGAGCACGAATGGAATTAGGTAAAACAATTCTGCGAATGAAGCAAACTTAAGGCCAGATTAATAATTAATCAACAATATAAAATACGGGCGTTACTGAGCAACCATTAACGGCACGACTGACAGATCCATAAAATTATCGATTTTCTTAGCCACTTTCTTCTTCTTCCTTTATATCCGATGGCAAATTTAAATTTTTATTATTTTTAATAAGGTTATTTATACATGAGTGGAATTGTCACTTTCATTATTTTAGCAGATTGTTATGAAACAGAAAAAAGAGCCTACAATAGCTTTCCAATGTTTTAAAAGTCTCCACTTTATATTTTTTGTTATTTGTGTTACTTCATAATGTTTTATCATTGTGAGAAAAGTACACGTAAAAAAAATAATAGGAAGCAAACAAATATATTTTCTGCTGCCCACTTTTTTCAAAATATATTCGAAAATATTTTAATGTGATGCTTTATTACAAATGTTGTATGTTTTTGTACATTTTATAGTTTAGTAGCATTTGAAGGCAAATACCTTGTTGACACACCATGTACATTATATTAATTTTTAGACTAAATAAAATTACAGTAAAACTTGTCTATAACGGCCACCATAAAATTAAGAATAAATAATTGGCCTTTATAGAAGGGCGGCCAGTTTTGCTAAGTAACAGTTGTTTAACCATTCCAGGTTACAAAATGTTCCACTTTTAAATTGCTTGCTGCCTCAATGGCTTTTTGTTTAATTAAGGGTCCAGGTTTTGGGACATATTTACCCCTTGCTTTGCAGAACCAATTGACGACATGATCTACTGCCAATTCTTCCGACTTCTGGAATTTCCCCTTTTGTTCCAAATTAACACCTTCTTCAAACATTTGATTTAGTTTAGCTTTATTCCTGATAATATCATTTATTTGGGATTTTCCAACACCAAACTTTTTAGCCAGTTTTCGCGAACCCAGAGCGTACTTTTCACTTTTAGCGATAACATCAATTTTTTCCTTCAGTGACAAAAGATTTTGTTTTGGGGACATGATTAAACACTTTTTGATTCCGAACACGATAACTTTATTCTTATCGATTTAAGACACAACTAAAAATATAATGTGAAGATCCCCCAAGCCAATAATGCTATTTGAACCTGGCCATAAATATAATTGTTGGGTATTTTCACCTTTAAAATTTGCAGAATACCATCATAAATAATAAAATACAAATTAACCCAAACCCCAATATAAAAAGGTTGATTTACGTGAAATAAGTTATAAAAATTGAGATTTGTCTGGTCGTGGCTGTTTTATAAGGATGTCCATTATTTAAGGGTTTTTATATACGGCATTTCCCATAACGCAGATTTTTGTTAGCTTAAAAGTGGCCGATAAGACAGGTGGCCGATATAAAAAGGTGTCCGTTAATACACGTTTTACTGTATAAATTAAACAAACTTTTTTGTTCACCACCTTTTTAATACACCCTTTGTAATCAAAATTTAAGCAGATCTAACCAGAACTTAACCTGTTTTTACAGTGAAACCTGGTTAAGTGGGACCTGGATAAGTGAAAAACCTCTATTATTGAGAATTACAATGAGGTCCCGGCACTTCTTTATCGAATTGCCTATGTTATTGGGACTTTTTGAACCTGGTTAAATGAGATTTGATTTTTAGGATTTTTTTGATGTTAACCTCTATAAATGGGACTCTGTAGCTCAATCCCCTGTATAAGTGAAACATTTTAACAATTTTTGGGCAGTATATTTAATAGATTTTTAATACGTTAGTGGTAAAATACGCATTTTTATTAACATTTCCACCTCTATAACTGGAATAACGATACATTTCGACCTCTATAAGCTGAGGCCTCTGTAAATGAGACAACAACTATTTTAAACCTGTTTAACACTTTCACTCCCAGCGGCCTTTTTTGCGAAATGGACCCCTCAGCCCAATTATTTTTTTTGCAGATTTCGACATTAAATAGGTTACTAAATATCGGCTACTCAGAATTAAGTTGTTATTTTAAATTTTGGGGAATTTTGAGGCCGTGATCACATTTGATACACGAAGTTCAGAAGGTGTGGAATTCTGTGATCAAATTTGATACATGTGTTTTAATTTACATTGGCTGATGTCAATATAAAGAGCCTGGTATTTAAAATATACATAAGTTTTATTATTTTATTTATTACTATATAAAACTTTAGGTCTTACATTGTAAAGTAAAATTATTGTTTTAAGGTGACATTGTGTAACTTAAAAAAGCAATTTAAGCACATAAACTTTTTGTCGAGGCAACCTGCACATCTTGTGGAACACTGCTTTGAGTTTTTTGTTGCATGAGCCCTGCCATATTTCTCTGAAAAAAACTATAGCATACAACACAGCGACCCCTTTTATCAAACTCTTCCAATTTATGTGCCTTTTCTTGAACAAAGGTAGTCTCAGTTTTTTTACATATTTCAGCAACTAGGTTTTCTCTGAATGTCGTTATATCCATTTTTTTGTTCATAGCTGTATTATAAAGAATTAGAGCGTTTACAACTGCAGTCACTGTCAGAAGCTCCATTTCTACCTTTCTATACCATTTAATTGATCTTCGAACCGGGTTGCTTGTAAGACGACCTTTGATCCGAAACATCTATGTACGATTTAGCAGAATTGTATTCTACTATTGTACTGGGCTTTTTTTGGTTCCTTTCTCGTTTTCTACTTCAATCATTTTAGGAATGGATTTTGTTGTTAAGAAGCAGACTTCACGTTTATCAACCCATTTTCCAACTATAACTTTTGTGTTACTTTCAAGAGCTGACATTTCTCCTTTTTCAGCTTTTCTGAAAAACTTGATTTGGATTGTACCTTCTATTTTTTCTTAATGTACCAATTAAATGAATGTTATTATCATTAAGTTGATGTGCTAGACCGACACTGGTAAAATAATTATCAGTAACTAATGTCCTGCCTGTTTGGAGCATGGGTTGCATTAATTCCATAACTACTTGATTGGCAACTGGCTAACTAGTTCTAAGTTGTTTTCCAACGTAAATTTTTGCATTGAATGTATATCCACCTTGTCCGCATAATTTAAACATTTTTACGCCATACTTATGACGCTTGCCGGTATGTATTGCAAAAACGAGAGCCGACCCCTAAAAGGAATCATGGTTTCGTCTATGCGTCTTTCGTCTATTTTGAGCACTAGTCTATTTTGAGCACTAGGCTCTTCACCAGAACTACTTGAATATTCGGAACTTTCCGACTTATACCAGGGATCATTATCTGAATCGTCAACGGGGTCTTCAATTTCACTCAAATCGCTTAAATTTTCCAATAAATATTCTTGTTCTTCCCTTGACAGTGGGGCCTTTCTTTTATGAAACATAATTATTATACACCAAATCTTCTCTAAATGTTCGGCCTTTTACTATACACGGGAACCAAACAAATAAACCAACAATCGACAGCCAAAGAAAATATTTGTTTGCAATCCACCTTCTGTATGTTTATTATTATACTGTATACGCGCACTAAACGAATAAAAACTAACATCGAAACTAAGAGGCGGCAGTCGCAGAAAACGTGCTTTGCACTCCACGTGTTATTATTGCTATGTTGCCAATAATTTTAAATAGTTGCTCGAACTGAAGAAAAAAAATGGTAACCACAGCCCAAGACTACAAGACTCCCCATTTAAATTCATATTAAATGCGTTCATAAGGTGAGCACAGTGCCATGAAATTGAATATTGGGTGTGTATAATATTTATACACGCAGTTTCAGAGGAAGCACTTTTTGTGTATCAGTTTGATACACGTGGGAGTTAAAGTGTTAATTGGAAAACTAAATAAATGAAAACCTCTTTAAATAAAACAAAATCCTTGGTGCCTTGAAATCCCAATTAACCAGGTTTCACTGTATTATAATGTATAAATTTATTTTAATGAATTAAGCCACACAGTACTTATCGAAATATTTTTTTGCAGGCTACTGATACCACTGGTCATTCCTTGGCTTTTACATTCACTTTGTTGGGTATGAATCCCAAAGTTCAGGTAAATATCTTGCATGTGCTTCTTTAATTTATGTACTTGTGTATGTATAAATACATACAGTGACTACGTTTATGTCCATAAGGTTGATCAGAAGTAGTTTTCATTTGGTCCAAAACCTTCAGTCACAAATTTTAGTTCTCAATGGTTCACGACACAAAAAAAAAGTAATGCAGTTTTGATCCCATAAAATTTTGACGTTATGATCTCTTTCGGCTCTTAACTTTCAATTACTTTTTTGCTGATATTTCACTAGTGTTGGTACTCATTATTTTATTATTAGTGGATTAAGTTAGGCGGCTATAGCCGTTCAAACTTGTATTCTAATTGAGACTGTCATACATGTTTTTAAATGCGTTCACTGTCTCCGCACAAACACAACTGTTCGGTAAATTGTTCCACTTCCTGACTATTCTATTTGATAGAAAGTGTTGACGACAGAGCTTATAAAAACGCTCTTGTTTTAACTTGTATGTATGCCCTCTTAATCTGTCGTTTCTGTTTAACTGGAAAAAGTTTAATCTGACAGAATAATGCCCATGCAATATTTTAAAGGTCTCTATAAGGTCTCCCCGAGTTCGACGCTCTGACAAAGTTGTTAAGTTTAAAACTTTCATTCTTTCCTCATAAGATAAATTACGGATAATTGGACACATTTTGGTGATTCTTTGTTGGGTTTGTTCCAAGGCATGTATATATTTAACGAAATATGGGTTCCATACTGAGGCTCCGTATTCAAGTATTGGGCGTATATATGTCTTATAAATTCTTTCTAAAAATTCTGGCGAGATGTTCTTAAATGCCCTCTGTACCATGTATGAAATAGTGTTGGCTTTTTTAACTATCTTTCCTATATGAAGCTCCCATTTAAGATCATTAGAGATCAGAATCCCTAAATCTTCTTGAGTGGATACTGTTTTTAAGGTGACTTCTCCAAGAGTGTACTCTAAACAAGGATTGTTAGAGCCTATATGCAATACTGAATACTTTTCGTTTGTCCTTCATACATTTCATAAATTTTTCTTCTTAATAGATCCAAATGACTTTCATCCACACATTTCAAGGAGCCAGAGTCACTTCGCTTTTTCCTGGAAGTTATGGGTTTTCGTATTATATCCCTAACTGTAGACAAAGGTGTTTTTGTCAAAGCACACGTCTCGGCTACAGCATCGCCAGAGCTAAAATCTCTTGATAGCAAAGACTGGTATACATTTTCGATTATTTCTTTAACATCGGAACTTAAATGCTTTCTTGTAAAGGTGTTACTACAAGATGGCCCACTATCAGAATCGGCCCATGGCTGCCACATTTTTGCGCTATATATGTCACGAAAAAAATCACTTGCCTAAATCACTTGCTTATAGCACAAATAGTAACGTAAGTTAACTCGTAAACAGCTTAATAAGAACTGAAATTTTGAGACTCAATTTCCTACTTATATTAGACCCTAGGAAATAACCTGCTCACCCTATAATCACCACAAATATAGGTAAATAAATCAAATATAACTTAGTATAGGTAATAAATCACTACGGATTTTAATGTCTAGGGATTAAAAAAACAAGTTATTAAAGATAACAAACTTAAAAACCATAAAACTTTAGTTAGGACTATTATATTATATTTAGATATTTGGGCAGTGCAGGTAAATTAAATTTCAAATTCCGGCTCTGACCGCCAATATTACAGTTTTCGGGTCTATTTATGACCCAAAAGATAATTTAGATCTTATGGCCGTCAAAATTCAACGAAATATCTCTGCATACACTTTAATAGTCGAGTTGCTCACATTTCCTATATTTACGACTGCCGATTGAAATGGCTTTCTTTTGCGGTGGTGTCATTTTAACAATGGCTCACACCGATTGAGGTAACTGGTAGTTTAATCAATTTTTAGTGTAAAATTGGGATAAACGTCAAAGAAAAATTATTATCCCAAAAAAACCTGTTGCTGGTAGATAAAATACTATACATAACTCGAGTGGTAAACGGTTTTAGCTTACTTAAGTGAAAACTTCACTTTGCGTTCGCTAAAAATCTACTTACCACCCTTGTTATGTAATATACTATTAAAACATCTGTACATTAAAATCTTTAAATAAGGAAACGCACCTTGCATGTAATTTTTAACAAAAATATGTTTTTTTCGGGCCCAGAGTAACAACATTTAAATGAAACATGTTGAACAACATTTTTTTTCGCAACCATACAGTGTGGTATCCTAAAACGGGCATATTTTTTTTCATTTAATCTTAAAAGTTTTGATTGCTCGATCTTTATAATTTTTTAATATGTTATCCTTGAGATAAGCCTGAGGGACTTTTATGTGATATTTTATTATTTCTTTTTAGGGTGTCTTACAAAAATGAATTTAAAATTTTTATACATTATTAAATTCCACAAGTATTAAACGGTACTTGTAAAACTTTCTGTAAAATTACAATAAGATGTCTTATTTATGAGTTGCTTCAGGTTAAAAACCTTATGAAGATCTAGCATTGCAGGTTTTGGAATACAGATAAAAAAAATGTTCAATTTAAGGGTGGTTATGTGCTGATCTCAGAAATAACATATTTAAATTTATAGGATATTTACCAAAAACTAATTTGGCTTATAGTTACAGCACTTTCAAATGAGGCTAAAATTATATTTAGCGGCTAGAGCTCTGTGCTAAAATCTTTTAGGCTTAATTTATTATCTGAATTATGTAGTATCATTCGTATCGTAGTTACCATTTGTAAATATAAAAACTAATGATCCGGATCGTAATCCGATAAACAGGAATATCGATTCCCTGGGTTTAATTCCTTTTTTCCTTAAAAAGGAATCGTGATTCGTATTGGTGATTCGATTCCTTTACGAGCGTCCGGATCCGTAAATCGATTTTTTTTAAGGATCCATCCCAGCTCTGATTACTCCAATTATTCACTTTGAAATACGATAATGGACATTATTTAAGAATATTGTATCATTGATGTTTTATCAGTTACTTAAAATGTTTCTTATGCGAAGCATGATGCTAAAATATTGGTTTTATTAAAAAAAATATAATAATAATAATAGAAATTATAATAATATTTGATATAATTTAGAAGCTGACCAGCTTGCCGATGGCGCACTCGCCCTACAAATCAACGAAATTATCGATATTTAGGAATCGACCAAAACCGGACTCAAGATGTTAGAGCTGTGAAGACCGAGCTTAGAAGCAATTACATGCGACGTTTACGGAGAATTTGGGAATCTGAATTATCTGGAATAAACAAAGGTTCTTGCTACCAACATGCTAGCAGTGCCTGTATTAGCTTTACTCTTTTGGAGTGGTTAAGTGGACGCGAGAGGAACTGCGTGAGCTGGACATCAGCACACGAAAAATGATGCATCTTCACCGTAGCATCCATCCGCGCTCATCAACATCCCGTATTCCTCCCGCGCCACCAGGGAGGTCGTGGCCTTTTAAACTTGGAGTGTATGCACGATCGGCTGGTTTTAAGTCTTGCTTGTCAAGTTGCCAATAGTACTGATCCACTGATGCAACTAGTAAGAGCGCACGAAATAGTTAATGTTGGAGCATTTCTATTTAAGGCAGCGGAGCGAGCAGCGAGAATTCGGTCTCAGATTTGCAATAGATCCAAACGACGACCAATCACTTGTAAGACTTGAGTCTAAAGCCGTAAAACCTGCAGTTAAAAGAGCAGAACAGCAGATGCTCTTGGAAGATCACATTAATAAGCCCCAACACGGAGTATTTTACCGAAACATAAAAAGACTCAATCTATCTCGAAACCTCACGTTTGGTTTTTTAAAATCGGCTGAGCTCAAGTCTGAGACCGAGGGTTTCCTACTAGCATGCCAGGATGGGGTGATAACACATTGGTATACCGAAGTCAGTTTTCTAACGTTCCTGATACTGCTTGTCGAGCCTGTCGACAGCAACCCGAAACACTTATGCACTTATTGTCAGCTTGTCTAGTGCATGCTGTTAGTGGTTACATCAACCGACACAACGATGCACTTCGGGTACTTTATTATCACCTCAGACATTATTACAGCATCGATGCAATTCTGCCATTTGCTCCCGGCGAAATATTGGAATTATGCATTTCCAACTACGCATCAAATTCGCGCCAATAAACCTGATATCGTTCTCCTTGATAAAAGGAATAACTCTATGTATGTGATTGAAATGAAATGAAAGTAACATCGATATAAAGGAACGGGATAACCGAGCCAAATATCAGGATCTATCCGGTGTATAAGGTGTGATTGCTTGTTCTGATTGTCGGTGTTTTTGGGGGCATGAAAGAAAATGTGTTGGGGGAGCTGAAGTGTATTCCCGCATGTCAACGTTCACCCGAACAACTGGTGATGAAAATGCAAAAATTTGTTGTCCTTGGGTCCCTTCGTTTACTGAGGCAAATGAATTTGGCCGAAGATCACTGACCGAGCGGACGCGAGGAGTGGTCTTCGATACGGATGGCCTTCCGCATGACGCCCTATGGGGTCGCAGCTATGGGATACGTCATGCGGATCTTTGTAAAATAATAATAATAATAGTTCTATACCTTTAGCTTTTATTTCAGCAGGAAAATACTTTTTAGTACGCTATCAATAAACAGGAATAAGATAATAATATTTTAGGAGTCTCTTTATGAAGAAGTAATATCAGTGGTTGGCGACGGCGTTGTATCTTATGAAGATCTTCCTAATCTTAAATATACCGAAGCAGTCATTTGTGAAACCCTAAGATTATTCCCGCCAGGACCTGCTATTTCTAGGTCAGTCAATGCTGATGTTGATGTTGGTAAGTTTTGGAATCCAAATAATCATAAGAAAAATAAAGTGTTCTTAGATTATTGTTGGTGTACCCATTCTTTTTTCAAAATAGCTACAATTATTTTAATAAAATTTTAGAATACTATTTTAAATTATATATTTAAATCTTAAGCAAATAATCACCTAATTAATCCATGCTTTCTGTTATTAGAATATAAACAGCTATTATGGCAGTTTACCAAGGTCGTGTGTGACATGAAATTATATAAAAATTGATTACTTTTACAAAAATAAACCGCGCTTTTTGACAGAATTAAGAAATTAAAAATGGTCATAAAATTAGACCACATAGATAAGCAGGACTTAATATTAATTTAAAAGAAAAAATAAGCAATTTAAAAAATATGTGTCTATGATATTTATCCTATAAAAGTTATCCTAAAAAGTCATTTTATTTTAACATATGACATGTTTAATTATCTATAAGATAATAAGAAGTCGTTCAAAAGAGCACAAATGGAAGTCCGAAGGAAAATAGTACAAAAGAAAAACGAGACGTGGAAAAATCAATATATCTTTCTTAACCGCTACTTAGAAGGGACAAAAAGCACCGAAAGTTGGAGGCTACTGAAATCAATACGCCAAAATAATGGAAAAGAGATAATATCGCCCATACCACTTCATCAACTCCTAACCGAAGACCGTCCTAGTTACAGAGAGAACAACGACAATAATAATATAGAAATATCTGCATTGCCCATCAGAATCAACAAAAAAGAGGTTAAATACGTTTGCACCTATCTTAAAAACATAAAAGCACCAGGACCAGGAAACATTCCCGCTGAAGTGATCAAGTATGGTTCAGATAAACTCTTTGATAACCTGACTGCATTGTTTCAAAACTGCATTAATACTGGCCAAATACCAGAAGAATGGAAACTGCCATATCTGACACCAATCTATAAAAAGGGTGGATTAAAAAAACTGTGAAAACTATAGGGGTATTGCAGTGATGAGCTTGATCAAGGCTATGGCAAGGTATTAAAAAACAGAATAGAACGAGACTACGCCGACCACGAACCCGAAGAACAAGCAGGGTTTAGAACGGGAAGATCAACAATTGACTATCTGTTCTGTGTAACACATATTATTAGATAAAATGTCGGCAGTCAACAAGGAGGTGCATTTAGTATTTGTCGACCTGAAGAAGGCATAAGACAGCGTGCCATTGGTGAAGTTGTGGGAAGCTCCACTGGCAACAAATCTAAATATAAATATAATAAACTTAATAAGAAGCCTATACGAAAACTGCCAAATTAAAGTCAAAGTCGCAAATAACATCTCGACTGGATTTACTCCAGATAAGGAGTTAAACCGGGGTGTTGGTTACAAAAACGTGTTAATGAAATGGAGACGGGAATGTTTAAATATGGGTATTCCGCTTAACCACTCCACATTGTATACACTCAGCTTCGCTGACGACCAGATCGTTATAGCACAAGACTCTGACGATATTGAGTATATGACTCGGAAACTCATTAAAGAGTTCTCGTGAGGACTCGAAGTAAACAATGCAAAAACAGAATACCTGAGTGTGGAAGGAAGCCAGCAAGAGCTGATTTTGGAAAATGGCCAATGAATAAAATACTGCCAAAAACACAAATATCTAGGCGTAAATATTACCAACGATGGAACCCTGGACGATGCCATCAAAGATAGGAATATACAGGGAAGAAAAGCTACGTCGATGTTAAATAGTATCCTTTGGGATCAAAAAAATCACAAAAAATAACAAGCATCTTATATACAATACTATTGTCAAAAGCATCGTTACTTACGGCAGCAAGATATGGCCACTTAAAGAAAGAGCAAAGAAAACATTGAAAGCGACGGAGATGGATTTTTGGAGGCGTTCAGCAGGCAGGTCGAAGCTTGAGAGAATCCGCAATGACCGAATACGGGAGATTGTGGGAGTTGGGCACAGTATTGTAGATGACATAAAGACAAAACAACTGAAATGGTACGGCCATGTCCAGAGAATGACATACGAACGACTGCCAAAACAGATAATGACGTGGACTCCAGCAGGAAAAAGACGGATAGGAAGACCAAGAAGAAGCTGGAGAGAGGGAATAGATGAGAAAATTAGAGATAGAGGCTTGGAAGAAGACCTTTGGAATGATCGGGAACAATGGAGACTAGGTGTCGGAAAACGTCGGAGAACGTTATAAACCCTACTTATATATATATATATATATATATATATATATATATATATATATATATATATATATATATATATATATATATATATATATATATATATATATATATATATATATATATATATATATATATATATATATATATATATATATATATATATATATATATATATATATATATATATATATATATATATATATATATATATATATATATATATACATGTTTAATTTTTAATGAACATTTTTTCTTTTTATTTGTTTAAATGCAAATAGCTTACTCGCTCGCCATCTTTCTGGCTCTATTCGGGGCGCTTCTGACAGACAGGTGACGCTGTATGTATTAAATTTTTATATTGTTTCTTTATAAAGGAGGCCAAAACCGCGCTCCTATAAGTACGCAAGAGTAAAACTAAAAATTTTCATAAATTCTAACTTGTCTTCAGCATTCTGTTGCCTTTAATTTTCTATTTTTCCTACTCAAAGTAAAATCCTTATCTAAAATAAGTTTTATGTTTCAAGCAATACACATAGATAGAATTCAAAGAAAAAATATCCATTATAAAAAAAATATTCGTCTTAGTCGATCTGGTCAGCAACGCTAAAAGAGCGCCATTTTTCTGATTTCAAGAGTTTGACATTTGGGTATATTTTGAAAACTTTTAAAAACAAAAAATATAATATGGAGTTTCTCCCGTATTGGATAGAGGGGTAGTAACAAGGGGTGAAAGTTCAAAATTTTTGGGGACAAAATCGTCATCGAAAATATGCTTCAAAATTTTCCCAGGTGAAGGTCTTAACCCCCTTTGCTGAAATCCCAAGGGTGGATACAAAAGGGGTGGCGGATAAGGGTAAAGAGGGTAAAAATTTAGGCAAAAAATTGTCATCGATAATATGTCAGCCATTTTGACCATCTAAAGTTGAACCCTAAGGTGTCTAAATCTAAGAGGGCTTACAGTTAGGTGAATACCGTGGGCAGTAAAACGGGTCAAATTATCCCGAGCGCTTACTTCATACAGGATGTTTTTTAATTGAATATCAATATTAAGGGCAATTTTTGGGTCTATTTTAAGAAAAAAAACCTTATATGAACGTATGTCCTAAACGTCCTAAGTTTTGTAATACAGAGTGCTAAAATTTTCAAAAATAAATCATTTATTATTATTATTATTAGTAATACCACTTTAGATATTTTAATAAAATTTGGCATACATTTACTATGCATCAAGAGGCATTTTTAAGTGTACTCTATTTTTTTATTTTCACCAGTGGCGTTCGTAAGGAATTTGACCTGCCTATTTGGGCAAATATTGATGGTACGTCACTGATTTTTCTTAAAATAAAAATATTTTAAAACCCTCAATCATTTATAAGCAAAGTTAATCACTTGATTTTTTTTAATCCGATGCACGGTTTTCGCTTAAAAAAATAAAAACCATTTTTTTGCATGATCATAACAATATCGGTAAACAATATCACCATTCCGAGAAATATCTAGATTTAATTTTTCTAGGTGAAAACCGTGCGTCGGACTAAAAAATTATGAGCAGATTTGATCTCTTGATTTTTTTTTAGTCCGACGCACGGTTTTACCTAAAAAAATTAAATCTAGATATTTCTCTGCATGGTAATACTGTTTACCGATATTGTTATGATAATACAGAGAAATGGTTTTTATTTTTTAGGCGAAAACCGTGCATCGGATAAAAAAATCAAGTAATTAACTTTGCTTATAAATGATTGGGGATTTCAAAAATATTTTTTTTTTATTTTAAGAGAAATCAGTGACGTATCACCATAATTTGCCAAAATATGCAGGTCAAATTCCTTACGAACGCCACTGGTGAAATTTAAAAAAATGTAGTTCACTAAAAAATGCCTCTTGATACATAGTAAATGTATGCCAAATTTTATTAAAATATCTAAAGTAGTATTACTGCTAATAATAATAAATGATTTATTTTTGAAAATTTTACCACCCTGTATCTCAAATCTTAGGTCTTTTATGACATACGTTCATGTGAAGTTTTTTTTTAAATGGACCCAAAAATTGCCCCCTTAAATATTGACATTCAATTAAAAAACACCCTGTATAAAGTAAGCGCTCGGAATTATTTGACCCCGTTTTACTGCCCTCGATATCCACCCAACTGTCAGCTCTTTTGGATTAGGACACCTAGGGGTTCAACTTTAAGTGGTCAAAATGGCTGACATATTATCGATGACGATTTTTTGCCTAAATTTTTAACCTCTTTACCCTTATCCGCCACCCCTTTTGTATCCACCTAGTTGTCAGCCCCTTGGGATTTCAGCTAAGGGGGTTAAGACCTTCACCTGGGAAAATTTTAAGCATATTTTCGATGACGATTTTTTCCCCAAAAATTTTGAACTTTCACCCCTTGTTACTACCCCCTGTATCCAATAGGTTGTCAGCCTGCGCAGAAACATAATTAACAATACTAAATAAACATATTTTACGAAGGAAACTCCATATTACTCATGAGGATAATTTTTCGCTTCCAGCTCTTCGTCTATAATTATAAACAGAGGATTTAAAAATCCAGTAAGTGACAATTGACCCCGATTAGTGAAACCCGATTTGTGACAATTTTACTTGATGTGTGCAACTAATTTAAAATAATTAAATTAGTCAAAAATAAACCTAGTGGTTTAAATAAAGGAAAAATTCCTGATCCTGATCTCTTCCGGTCCTTCAAGGGAAAGTGTTTAAGCGTGCATGCTTGTTCACAGCTTTTTTATGCGTAGACATTAAAAATAATAAAAATATAAATTCCATTTAGTAAAACATAAAAGATTTTATTTTAATAAAAATATTAAACAGTTACATAAGTAAATAACTATGATATTTCAGGGACCAAAATTCTTCCGAAAGGAATAGACTTTGCTGTTAATATATTTCACCTGCATCGAGAACCAAAATATTGGAAAGATCCGTTAAGATTTGACCCCACTAGATTTTTACCAGAGAATGCTTCACAAATTCAACCCTACTCATATCTTCCTTTTTCTGCCGGACCCAGGGACTGCATTGGTAAGTCAGTATTTATTTTTTGTTAAATAAGTAAGCCACAGCATAAAAAGTAGGTATGTAGTGCGGTCTATGTATTCCTTATTTAATATAAAAAGAAAGATGGAAATAAAAAAAATTAATATATATTAGTTTTTAATAAAGTCCCCTTGTTTTTCTATGCTTTTTTGATATCGTTTGATTAAAGCTTCTATATCACTAAATAATCTGCTGGGTCTTTATTGTTAAAATTGTCATATAATAAGTCTGTCGCCGATATAGGACCTGCGAACACCAATTCATTCACGTCCTCCTCAAAATACCTAATACCAAATACTAATTGTAACTTATGCTGGGCAAGATTCACCATAAACAACATCCATACGTTTTATGATTTGCGTAGAAGTTATACCTTCTTTAGTAAAAAAAATTAATAATAACGCAATATTTAAGTTTTGACATTCCCTTGACTCTCCCTTCTAACTATCAACATATATCTCCTTTTTCTGTTATTTACAAACTTATGGAAAAATTAATCAATTCCCAAATCTTGAAGTATCTGAAAAAACACAATATCTTACATGATATACAGTATGGATTCCGTCACAGAAGATCCACAGCTGATCTTCTTTCCTTTGTCTCCACAACTGGAACAAGTCCCTTGAGATTCTTGGTGAATCCCAGATCGTTGCTTGACATATCCAAAGCTTTCGATTAGGTTTGTCATGACGGGCTTCTTAACAAACTTCCTTCTTACGGTCTTCCACTTAAGCTTTGCTCTTAGCTCTCCAGTTTCCTTTCTAATCGACGTATATCAGTTACTGTAGATGGTAATTCTTCCAGCATCTACCAAATTAATGCTAGGCCCCAGGGCTCATTGCTGGCACCCACGCTGTTTCTTCTACACATTAACGGACTTCTCTCTTCCACAATCAATCCCATAGTTTTGCTGACGATAGTACCCTCCACTCTAGTATTCAATTTCTTAAGCCACCATGTAATTCTGATTTGGAAAACAAGCGCAGATCAATGCAGATATCTCTTTCACAAGACCTCAAACTTATCTTGGATTGGGGCGCAAAAAATCTTGTTCAGTTTATTGCCTTCAAAACATAGTCATCTTTGCTGTTGCGGAAAAAGTCTGCCAATGCTCATCCGTTACATATGAGTGGCCAAGTTCTGCAGAACAAAGAGTCGTTTAATCTTGTTGGCGTTACTTTTGAGAATAACCACAAACGGCACAAGCAAATTACATCCATAGCCTCGGCAGCTTCAAAAAAGCTTGGATTCCTCTTTCGAGCCATAAAGTATTTCTCTTCTTCCAATCTGTATACTCTGTATGTGTCCCAAAGCTGACCCTCTTTCGAATATTGTTCTCATGTCTGGGAAACGGCGTCCCCTACAACACTTAGCATTCTGGACTCCATACAAAGAAGAGCCGTTCGTCTTGTACGCTTACAGAAAGGCTTCCTCTTCTTGCTTACCGTCGAGCTGTAGGGGATCTGTCGCTCTTTAAAGGTATTTTCACGGCTTCTGCTCAGAGGAGTTGGCCAGTATAAAACCTTCTCTGGTAGCTCCCAGCAGAGCAACACGTAGTGCAACTTTTATGCATCCTTTTACAGTTCAGTTAGAGAAGCCCTGAACTTCCCGCTTTCGTCGTTCCTTTATCCCTAGAAGAAGTTTTTCCTTCTCATCCCAATCTTCAAATATTTAAGTCCCGCGTGAACAAACTCCCTCTCACCACACTTAAGACACCCACGGTACGTTAGTACTTACAATTAGACATCAGCCTTCGTGAACTGTCCCAAGATAAAATTAAAAAAATTAAATTAAAAACTACTCAACACGGATCGTCTTCGTATAAGACATGTATCTAATACATAAAGAGTTATAAGACGCTTTTTACTAGGTATGATGCTAAGAATACATGGACCTTACTTATGTGCACTGTTTTTATTTACCACTACCTCCTTCATTTATTCATTAATTTGAATTTATTTTTCTATTTATTTAAAAACACATTTACTTGTTTTTTTGTTGGGCTTTATTGTATTATTAATTCTTTTAATATTTTACTTTTTTACTTATTTATTTACTTACTCACTTCTATACTTCTGCATTTACTCGCTCACCTATTTTTTATTTCTTTTTTCAATTATTGAATTATCTATTTTCTTGCGTAATTATTAGTTTTGTGTATGCTTAACTTTTTTTATATTTTAGGTAAAGGCCAAGCGATGATGCTTTTAAAAATAACAGTAGCAAATGTAATCCGAAAATTCAGTATATCGTCCAAATACAAATCAGTTGATGAAATAACTTTAACGTCTGGTATTACATTGAAAAGTACACATTCACTGGACTGTCACTTTAAACCAAGATTAACAAAATAAATTATGTTATAATTATATTTCTAAAACTACATCAATAGCAAAAAGCAATTAAATCACAACGTTCCAAATTTTGGCACATAAATATGCATCATGACACAACAAATAAAAGGTATAATATTGCGCATATTTGCTGACGTAGGCAAGAGAGTAAACAAAGGTAATTTATAACGGTTTTTTATCGATTTTAAGCAGATTGCTTTAGTTGTTTGTACGTAATTTATTTCTAATTGCAGGTTAGTTATTGGTTAATGATCAAATTTTGTTTTTGTTATTGTGTTAAATATAAATAAAATTACTTTTATTTAGTGTGTGTACATTATTATCCCATTTCATAAGGAAAATGGATACACCCATAGACAAAATTAGCGGCAACAGGTATACTACCTCAATAAATATATCACATTAGAAAGTTATAATACCCTTTGAGCTGTATCTTGCAGTTTAAATTTTTTGAGTTAAAAAATGCCCATCAAACGTTTATTAAAAATACAAGAGAATAAAACTAATTTTTGACCTAATTGAAATGCGAGTTTTACATTTTTGACATAACTGTGTGGTGTTGCTTATTTGCAAGTATTTTCCTAACAAACGAATTCTTTCTATGCAAACCGGATTTAAATTAAATAGGGCAACTCTCTCGGTGACGTCAAGCCAACCAATTTCCTGTGTATCATACCTTGTTTTTGTTCTGCCATGAATATACCCAAAATTTATGTTTCAGTTACTTGTAAAAGCCGAGTTTGACTCATTCTGCATTAAAAATATTTTTTCCGTAATTCTGGTTAAACCTTCAGAAAGCATTTTAATGGTTGTTGTAATAGTATAGGGGTGTTCATTTCAGTAAAAGTATGAATTTGCAACATTACCGCACTTTTATTTTTACTATTAATGCACATTTGAGCCTTTTAAATTTGGTAATTGTATTAAAAAGATAATTTTTGTGCAGTTATACATTCCAATTTTGTAAGATATTATGCGTACGTATTTCTTAAGTTTCGATGCTTTGCGCAATTTAAACACGATGGTCTTCATCTCCAGACTCTGGCTACAATGTGTGTTTAAATTTCCGGAAATTTAAGATCGTTCGCGAATATTCGCGAACTTATTTTTTTACTACTATTACTCACGTAAAAATCCAATATGGCGTCGGATGTGACATCTCCAAGCGCTACCAAATATTGCGAAAAAAGTGGCAATATAAATATGCAATCCATCTAAAAATCCGTTTTAAAACAGCATTAGTGAAAACTAAAAACCATTTTACAATTTTTTTCCCGGATATCTCCGAATATTCAATGAATTTTAGAAGTGTCTAAAGGGCATATTGTTAGACACATACAGGGTCTTTGATTATATTTAGGTGGCATCTGAATGCCTTTATTTTTGAGGTTAGAAAAAAATGTTTTATATTAAAGTTGTGGTTAGTTGTGGTTAGTTCACACATCGTCGTTGTGGTTGGGCCCAGTAGGATCTTTTGGAACATGCGCTAGAGTTGCTGGTTATCGGCAACTCTTGTTGCCACCGTATGGAACGGGATCCGAAGCTAAGATAAACACAAGGCTTTAACTCAAGGTGTTAGCATACCGTGCTGATGAGTAAATGACATCCTGTGCCTTAAACAGGTGTCCCCAACGGTCTGAGATACAGGGCGACCTCTCAGAGTATCTAGCCTTACTGCGGTAATGCGGGGCTCTGCCGTGGTGGACTATTACTTCCCTAGCTCCAAACAGAAAGCGGACAGAACCGCTTTCATAGAAAAAAAGTGACATGGGTGCCCTGACCGAAACGGATAAATCCGTTTCGAGAGGTGCCACTCAAGGTCACAAGCAGAAAAGGGCGCCGACCAAAACGGGTTAATCCGTTTCGTAAGGTCCCCCTGAAGTCACCGGCGCCCAACGGGGGGGTAATCCATCCCGAACAAACAGGTTTGGAAGGGCCCCTAATCCAAACAGAAAGCGGACAGAACCGCCTTTTAAAAAAGGGGTTCCACGGTTTAAACAGAAAGGGATAGGACCTTTTTAAAGGAAAAGGGCCCGGGAGACGGAGAAAATCTGGTTCCTGTAACAAGGACCTGGAGCTACCCACGTCACAGACCGGGAGAAGAGGGCATGATGGATCTAATCGTCTGTCGATACATAGGAACAGGGACACCAGGACCATCAGAACACATTGTGTCGTGTCCGGTAGGACACAGTAAGAGAGATTAAGAACTCTCTCCAATCTGGTTCGGATTCATTAAAGTCCGATCCTATTGGAGAAATTTAGTTAATATATAAAGTTGTAGTTTTTTTCATATTTCTTTTAAAATTATCAGTAAAAAATATTGCAATAAAAAATGGAAAATATAGGCAACTTCAACTTTTAAACGGAACACTCTGATATTATGCGCTACAAAAAGATCGTTTTTTTCTGATTTCAAATATATATATATATATATAATATATTTATTTTTTAATATATATATATATATATATATATATATATATATATATATATATATATATATATATATATATATATATATATATATATATATATATATATATATATATATATATATTAAATAATTTTATTATATTTATTAAATCGAATATTGTCGTATGGGATTTCGAAACCGAAACAGTGGGTTAACAAGTTATATGCAATTTTATAGTGAAAATTAATATGGAAAAACAATTTGCTGTTTTGTTTAATTTTTACTTAAAAGAGAATAGAAAAAAAGGACACTTTTTTTGATTTTGGGTCTCAAAAACAAAAAATTTTTTTGGGCGTTTTTAACATAAACCCTTTTTTTAAAAACCCCAAAAATTATTTTTAAAAAAACCCCTTCAAGTGTATCCCCAAAATTTTTTCTTAAAAAAAATTTTTCCAAAGGAAAGGGAAACAAGGAAGAATATTTTTATGGGGGGAATTTGTTAAAAAAAAGGTTAACTTTTTTGGAAAAAAGGGAAAAAAAAATTAAATAAAAACCCGGCCAAAAAAAAATTAAGGTTTGGGTCTCAAAAGGGAAAGCTAAATCTTAACCCTGTTTTGTAAAAAAAGGGGGAAAGGGGTTTTTTTTTCCTTCCAAAATGGCGAAAAAAAAAAAACTTCAATTTGGGTTTTTATAAAAAAAAATTTTTTTTAAAGTTGTTTTAAAAATGTTTAAAATTTATTTTTTAAATTTTCTTTAAATTCCCCCTTTTAAATTAAAATAATTTATATTAATATATATATATATATATATATATATATATATATATATATATATATATATATATATATATATATATATATATATATATATATATATATAAGGGTCCTGCAGCTCACCCCGTCATATGTAGCTCATTTATTATTAATGTTAAATTTTCATATTTTGCAGACGTTACCTTTAACCTATAGGTGATTTTAGGAAAATAATTTTGGTTATACGGGGTGTCACAAAAAAGTGTGAGGTCACGATTGTGCTTTTTAAATGGAACAGTGTATTTTTTTGTATATTAGGTACTCTTGTATCTATCTTCCTCTAAAATTTTGTCATCATCGGATCGTAATTTCAGAGAAAAAATAAAATATAAAAAAAAACTGTTTTGCACCATTGAATTTAAAAATAAATAAAAATACAGTAGTGCTTGATTAATAGAATTAAACAAGAAACTTATTAAGTAACGTAAATTATCGTTAGTCAGTTTGTTAATTTGAACTGTACAGAGTGTCCAAAATTTAATGTCAAACTCTTTAAATTTGAAAGCACTTTATTTTTCTTATTTTAAATATAAGCCCCTGTATATTTTAGGTCGTTAGATGCAGAATTAAAAAAGAAACATTTTTCTAATTATAACCCTATTAAAATTCCTAACACATTAAAAGTTATTCGTTGAAAACTCATTTTGGCATCTATTTTAATAGTAATACCATTGAATAAAAGTAAGGTGGCTATGAAAAACAATTTATTGACATTGGAGTTTATTTAACTCACAAAATCTTATTTTGACGTATTATAAAAATTCGAGTAAATTATTATTATTTATTAATTAAATTAAATTAATTTAAGAAAAACCTTTAAATGTAAAATAATTATTTATTTTTAATTTTTAATACTTTTGGCTAATATTTAAGTAAATTAAACCAATTTTTAGGTAATAATTAACGTTATTAGGAAACTCTATTGTCAGTAAATTGTTTTTCATAGCCACCTATCATTTTTATTAATGGTATTACTATATAAATAATGCCAAAATGAATTTCAATGAATAACTTTTAATAAGTTTAATCATAGATTTTATTAAAATGTTTGTTTATTTATTCTGCATCTAACGACTAAATATAAGATATATTTAAAATAAAATAAAATTGCTTTCAATTTGAATACACAATTTTGAACCCTTCAGTTCAATTTAGACTCAATGACTAAGTCGAATATTACTGTTACTTATAAGTCCTTGTTTAATTTCATTAAAGCACTATTCGTATTTTATTCATGTTTAATTAAGGTGAAAACACATTAATATTTTTCTCTGAACTCACTAAACTAATGTTGACAAAATTTTGAAGAAAATATTAAATACAAGGAGTACCTAAATATGCAAAAAACGTGTTCATTTAAAAATGCACCATCAATGACGTCACTTTTTTGGAACTGATCCAAAATATTTCCGAT
Organism: Listronotus oregonensis; assembly: GCA_019359885.1. NCBI lineage: Eukaryota > Metazoa > Arthropoda > Insecta > Coleoptera > Curculionidae > Listronotus > Listronotus oregonensis. Next base: position 42,124 of record JAHBCN010002946.1, read on the forward strand.
AATCGGTTAAAGGTAAATTGCAAATATTGAAATTTACAGTGAATAATAATGATATTTTAGAAAGTGATATATTATATATATATATATAATATATATATATTATATAAAATATTATATATATATATATATATATATATATATATATATTTGAAAATAGAAAAAAGATCTTTTGTTGTAGCTTATAATATACAGGGTGTTCTATTTAAAAAAGTTAAAGTTGCTTATATTTTTCCCTTTTTTAAATGCTATATTTTATTACTGATAATTTCAGATGATAGTATAGAAAAAACCTACATTTTTTTAACATTTTTTCATTCAAAGACCCTGCACCATACACAACTTTGCCCCAATTAAACCATCATCGTATCTATATCCTTTTCGAGATCCCGATTGTGAGGGTTGTCGAACTTGAATTATCCTGTATAATATTAGTAAGAGGTTTATATATAAATGGAATTTCACGCATTAAATAGGCGCTTTCACGTATAAAATATTAACCAAAAATGTATTTAAAATTAGCTTTACTTATAACAAAGCCCATAATACCATCCACTTATCGATCTTAAGAGACTCTGTATGCTCGATAATACAAAAGAAATTTTAGCTCCTTTGTTATATTATTATCCTGCCCATTATGGCTATTATTTTAATATTGATTAGCTGTCAGCTGGCCAGGATTGATTGATACGCCCAGTATATTATAATGTGGGGATGTAGTGCATGGTGTAGAGAAAGCAATTCACAAATTGTCTCACTTAAGCGACATCTGCACCAGTACACATTATACAGGATGGTAAATAGATATTAAATGCAATCGTGTTTGACTTACCAGATGTTATTTTACCGAAAGTGACTATTGATTTTAGGAATACCACTGTGTAAATATTTAAGGTTGTAAGTAATATACTTTTAAAGGCTACAACCATAAAAAAATTAAAAAGTTATTTTTTCAGTTCTTGTTCGCTAATAAAAAAATTACTCCGATAATTCTGAAGATAATATCCAAAGAAAAACTTTAAAATGTTTCAAATCTACATAACTAGTAGATAACTCTAAAAAATTCGATTCTTCGTTTAGTTAGACTAATGGACCTGGAAATCAGGGTATTGGCGACAACCTACAACTGTGCTGAATGATGGTGAGATTCGGTGTTTGGGTCAGTTCCTGTTTGACCTCCGAAAAGTTAAGTTCGCGCGATAATAAAACTATATAGTTTTTTCCGGGAAGGCGGTTGAAGGAGCTGTATCGAGTGTTTTCACCCTCGGAGATTAAAGAGAAACTCACGCCAAACGATGGAGTTTTTCTTCTGGGGCTAAGCGCTGTGAACGAAGATTCCTATACCTGTTATTTTTTGTTTGGCCAATGCACGAGGGATTTTCTCATAGCGGAAGATGGTTGCGCGCTCAGCAGGAAGTGACAGTTACTGACAGAAAGCGGTTATACGTAATACCAGTAGCAGTCCTTGGTAGGATCGCGATTGTTTGTGCCTTGCATTGATAATTTTTAGCTAAGAATTTAAGATTTGGAAAAGTTCGGAATTTCTGGGGGTTACAGAACCCGAGTATCCAGAAGTTCCATCTACAAAGCCTGGGAAAGCTCACGTTGATAACAACGTGTATCTGGAAAGGGGAGAGCTGGCTGAACGTTTACCGACGGAGGCCAAAAACAGTGAAAGCAAAGCAAAGCGGTGTTTAATTATCTGTGTGTGGGATTTCTGAAGACCGTGTAGTCGATGGTTAGATCGTCTTTGTAGGTGATTAAAATATTAAGAAAAGGTACCTTTTTATTGACTTCAACTTCTAGTATAAATTGTATGTGTTGAAAGATCCTGTTAGGTTCTTTCAGAAAGCGCTCTAGGTTAGATCTTCCGTGTGGCCATATAATAAGAATGTCATCCACGTAGCGTTTCCAAGAGAATGGTATTGTTTTGGTTCTTCTTAGAGCCTCTGTTTTAAACTATTTTATATTAAGGTTTGCTATGACCGCTGCAAGTGTTAATCCTATAATAGTAGGAGAGCTGGTGAACACTTTTGAGTAGGTTCTTCGAGGCACCCTTAAATAAAAGAAATTTAAGGATTGGTAGGGGACCGCTACCCTTAAGCCGGACCTTGACTTTTATGCTTAAGGGTCCTTTAAGGACAATTACACACATTTTTAAAGTGCCCAAAGAACCTTTCCTTAGGCGACATTAAGGAGATTCCCCTCGGCGACGTTCTCACCTACTTCAAATCAGTAGGATGGGCGGCGTACTGAGTAAGGAGTCCCCTTTAGGACGAAGTACAACTAAGGCCTAGGTGCCCTGATATCTATCACCCTCCTCATCTTCAGATTCAGAGAGAACCTACTCAAAATTATTTACCAGCTCTCGGATGTCCTCCCATCGCTAAAACTAGTTTTCATAGGAAAAGTACGTATTCTTAAAGCAATGTTTGAAAAGCTTAATAATGTCGTATGGGAAGGGTCAAATTATAATTATTATCTAATAATTGAAAGTATAAAAAACAAAACTTCCAAGGTAGAAAACACATTATTTAACCAAAGCGCTCAGAGGTATATTTTTATCTGAGTTTGAATTTTCAGACCAAGCATCTGATTCAGACTCGATCTCCGCTTCGTCATCCTGGGCGGACAAAAAAGCATAATCTTTGTCGTTCTCTTCTTAAAGTGTAACTGGTCCAGCAGCATCGTAAATGAATGTCTGTTTTTCGTTTATAACTAAATTAGAATAAATAGCAACTATGCTAAATTAAAATGCGTACTTTTAAATAAACAAGAAGTGTCAATATAAAAGAATCTCATTCTTAACTGAACAATTCAGGAATTCAGGGATTCGGGGATTTACCGAAATGCCGTATCGCTGTGCGTGATCGGGAATTAACCGAAAGCTGTAGTGGTCGGGGATTTACCGAAAATCAACGAGTTTTTACCGAGAACTAATCCTTCAGAGCCGTAGCTTGCGGTTTTGATTCAAATTATTTATAAAAAAAAACATTGTAATACTTTTGTTTGATTTACATTAATGAAAAATTCAGTAATCAGAAATCAGAATACTTTTATCTTGTATACAACCAATTTTAATTTTTCCGTATTTTTCCTTTTTTTCCCCAATTTTTTCGGAAATTTTAATTCACTACTTGTAGCGAGAAACGTTCATTGAAAGCATGGCAACCCTGTTTGCGGCCATTTTTAACGGGCAACCATGGATTATTGTAAACAGGAAATATAAAACTTTAATTTTGTATTAAAATTTTTGAAAAAATCAGATGACTGTACATGATTAACAATAATATATATACCTGTTTACACCTGGCAACCCTAACGTTGCGGCTGACTGAGAGCTGGCAACCATTTTTTTCTATTCTTCACATCATTTCCTTTAAAACGACGTAAAATTGATTAATAAATATATAGTTGCAATTTATATTAGCAAACTAATTATACAAAAGGTAAATGCGGCTATTTTTTTATAGGCATCCTATCGCTAACCCATTGCAAACTTACTCAACATTCATTTAAAATTAATTTCAGCAAAAAAACAAATAGCTGCAGAATCGAGCAGTGGGATCCTGTACTAATAATAAACAGTGTTCGATACAATTCAAACAAAAAATTATATATTTTATAAAAGCATCACTCGAAATGAGTTTCTTGGTACAGAAAAACTCACGTATCATTCTTGTCTTGCCCTTTTTTTCTTTTCTCCCCTTTCCTAAATATGATTTACACGACGCCAGATGTGCTAAATGATCCCGATTTCGAAACTTTGGCCCAAACTCGCGTTCAAAGCTCATGCCTTATGCCTCCTTCATCCCAAACGGCTGTTTCTGTGATTAGATTATCATTTAGTATCGTTTTCCGAATATTTTTGTTTTACACTTTTGCATAACCAGCTGTACAAAAATTTTAGCAGGACCGTATTTTGTTTAATTAAGGGGGCCTAACTTATTACTATGTTTTTAGGTTTGTTGCGTTTTTATATACAGGAGGACGACACAAAGTTTTTTTTTTTAAGAACCACCCTATATTTTATTAAATTTTTACATAATATATATATATATATATATATATATATATATATATATATATATATATATATATATATATATATATATATATATATATATATATATATATATATATATATATAATATTTTATTTATTTTTTTTAATTATTATTTATAAATTTTTTTTTAAAGGGTTTTTAAACCTTTTTTTTAAAAATAAAAAAGGGAAATTTATTATATATATAAATATTAAATATTAATTTTTTATATTTTTTAAAATATAATTTTAATTTTAATAAATTATTTAATTATAAAAATAAAATTCTTTTTAAATACAATGACACCATATGCCCCAAATTTTGACATTTTCTTTTAAAAATTTTTTAATTTTTTTAAAAAAAACGGGGTGCCATGACGTCGTTAAAGCAACCAATTTTGAGTTAACGAAGCGTGAAAAAATAGTTTTAATTATCTGTCGTGTTTTATGTCTTTTCCAAAAGATAAAAAGATTCCAAAATTTTATTTTTTGGGAAAAAATTAATTTTCTCAAATGGAACGATGGTGGCTTGTTGGCATACTTAAAAAAGCATTTTTTTTTGAATAAATTTTATACCCACACGTAATATTTTAAGTTAAAAACACTAAAAAAGCAAAAAAATAGGCATAGTAGTTGTTGCTTATAAAATTAATACCCGGTCCGTGGCATTATGCATTTCGGCAATTTTGTCAGGTAGGCTTGGAAATGAACAAAAACGTTAATTCTAAACTATGATGTTAATGATGACTTATAATTAAATGCGAATTAGTTATTTAAAGTTATTGCTATTTTGATTTAAATATCTATAAATATAATAATTATTAATAATAATATAATAATTATTATTCTTATAAGCAAACAACTACTATGCTTATTTTTTAACTTTTTTAGTGTTGATTTAACTTCAAATATCAAGTGTGGGGTATCAAATTATTCACAACAAAATGCTCTTTCGAATATGCCAACGAGCCACTATCGTTCCATTTGAAAAAAAAGAGTTATGTCTAGAATCAATTTGGAATCTTTTTTAATTTTTTTGGAAAAAAACATAAATCTAAGTAATTAAAACTTTTTCCAAGCCTCCTAAACTCAAAATTGGTTGTTTTAAAAAATATTAATTAATTTTAAAAAAAAATATTTTAAAAAAAAAATTTAATTTTTTTATTTTTTTATTTTTTAAAAAATAAAAAAAACCTTTAAAAAAAAATTATATTTTAAATTAAAAATATAAAAAAAATTATTAAAATTTTTTATATATAAAAAATTTTTTTTTTATTTAAAAAAAAAAAAATTTTATAAAATTAAAAATATATATAATATATATATATATATATATTATATATATATATATATATATATATATATATATATATATATATATATTTTTTTTTTTTTTTAAAAATTTTTTAAACAAATTTTAATTAACTTATTGTTTCTTGGGGAGAGGTTTTGTATAATTCAACAACAATATTTTAGGTTTTTGCACCTACATGGAGGGCTTTTTCAAAGATTTTTTTTTTTTGTATTTTCATGATTTTAAAATATCATCCACAAAAAAAAAAAATATCATCAGGCATACAACTTAAAAAAATAATATAGAGATCTAGGACAATTTACATTTTTAAAATTAAGCAGTCTAAATTATTTCATTATATTTACTACAATAACAATTAAATACTAAAAATTAAAGATAAACATACATTTTAAAACATAAAAACAATTTATTTTTTATTGTTCACTTTTTTATTAAATCAAAAAAACGTACCCCAAAAAACATATTGTTGGCATCATTTATAACAGGTAGATGCCCCGTCGGTACCGAAGGATGAGTATTATTTTGTGTTTTTTTTAGAAAAAAATATTTAAGAAAATTTAAAAAAAAAAAAACAATTTTAAAGTCTTACCTATGTAGCCCAGATATTTCAATTTAGACAATTTTTAAATTTTTTTTTTTAACTAAGGGGTTTTTTTTCCATAAGGATTCTTTAATTATTATAAAAAATATAGGCTTTTCTACTTTTTTGTTTTTTACGCATGAAATTTTTTTTGATAGAATTCATTTTCTTACAGAATTTTAAATGAAGTTTTGTAAAAAACCAGATTTTATTTTCCCAAAGTTAAAGGTATGTTTGGTTTCGTGTTCGTGTTTGTGTAATGCTAAAGCGGATTTTTGGTATTTGTGACCATTTAAACGATTGTTAAGTTTGGATTGTCATACCTATTTTTGGTTTGGACAATTTGAACAGGAATTGCATAAACAACATTTGATTTTTTTTGTGAGGTGTTTGACTTTTTAATTTTGTAAACAACTGTTTTTACTAAGTTTTCCTTTGTGACATATCGTTATTTTATGTTTATTTAGATAAATACCTTTAACTTTGCATAAACTAAAATACTGGTTTTGACAAAAACTACTAAATTTAAACAAAGGAAATATTCTATAAAAAATAACAATTGCGTAAACAAAAAAAAAAGACTTTGAAACTTAACCAAATATATTAAAATTTTAATTAAATAGTTAAAGAAAGTCACCTTAGGGGAAAAAACCTCTTATTTAAAAAAAAAAAAAATTAAAACTTGTCCCTACAAATTGAAAATTATCTGGACTACATAGCATAAGCATCTTTAAAGTTGTTTTCGTTTTTATAAATTTTCCTAAATATTTTTTTACTATAAAAACACAAATTAAAATACTCATCCTTCCGGCTACCGACAGTGTGCCTCAAATTGAAAATTATCTGGACTACATAGCATTAGCATCTTTAAAATTGTTTTCGTTGTTATAAATTTTCTTAAATATTTTTTTACTATAAAAAACACAAATTAAAATACTCATCCTTCCGGCTACCGACAGTGTGCATCTACCTGTTATAAATGATGCCAACAATATGTTTCTTTAGGGTACGTACTTTTTGATTTAATAAAAAAGTGAACAATAATAAAATAAATTGTTTTTATGTTTTAAAATGTATGTGTTATCATGTAATTGTTAGTATTTAATTGTTATTGTACGTAAATATAATGAAATAATTTAGACTGCTTAATTTTTAAAAATATAAATTGTCCTAGATCTCTATATTATTATTTTAAGTTGTATGGCTGATGATTTTTTTTTTAGATGATATTTTTAAAATCATGAAAATACAATAAAAAAAATCTTTTGAAAAAGCCCTCCATGTAGGTGCGAAACGTAAAGAAATATTGTTGTTTGAATTATACAGAAAACCTTAACCCAAGAAACAATCAAGCTTAATTGTATATATATATATATATATATATATATATATATATATATATATATATATATATATATATATATATATATATATATATATATATATATATATATATATATATATATATATATATGTGAGTGGGAGGATTTTTCAAAAAATTTTATATAAGCGATTTTATTTAAGAATCTATCCTATTTGATAGTCTTAATATGCACCTTTAGAAATCTCCTTTAAAAAGTTTTTATGAGAGTGCGCGTGAAGGTAATTCAGGTACAGGTCTTTAAAAACATTATTTATTCTACAAAAAAAATTTTTACTTGGAATCTGTAACTGAGATATTTGCAAAATAATGTTTATTCTTAATTGGCTTAAGTATTGTTTCCTTTGTAATCCTTCTTTTAAATAAATACAATACAATATTTACGTATTGTTTTTTTTTTAATATAGTTATGTAATTTTCTAGAAGAATTAATTTTATTTTGTTTCGGCAAAACAGCCTATTCGTAAAAAAAATGTTTAAAAAGTAAAAAAAATTCTAGCTACATCCAGTAACCGTACAGAAATATCCCGGTTGTCATAAAATGTTTACTAAAGAGATACTGTATGATCCTGTAAAGTGTGGCCAAGTAAGAATGCGAGGTACTGTATCTGGGATCTTATCCATCGTAAAGGCTTGCCGCAAAAAAAGTTATTGCTAAAACGGTCAAGAAAATAACCTGAAATATATTTTCAAGTTTCCCAAATGGCCGCTAGGGGCGTAACTGCAATCTTGAATCTAAAAAAGTGATGTTTCTGTGAATTTTGCTATATTAACCTAACAGAAATAGCTTATCTTTATAGTCGAGATTAATCTAAACCTTTTTTGTTTGACAATTTTTGGTATATTTTTAGAAATGAAGTGGTGGGGGGTATTTAGAGGGGTCTGTAAAAAACACCCTATATCTTCAAAACGGCTAAGCCGATTTTAACAAAATTGGGCCAGTTAAAAAAGCTATTCTTGGGCAATAAATTTTATAATATTCGAAGTTTTGTTACTGTTACATGTAGCCGCTAAATTTTAGGTTAGGAACAAGATATCAAAATGCGGTTTTCGCGAGCTTTTTTAAGCATCGTATAGCTACTTTTCCATAAATAATCAATTATACCAATGCATTTAATTTTTTTGAGAAAATAAACCATTTCTGCTGGAATGTCAAAAAAAACCCTCTAGTGACCAGAAAATGAAAAATATGCGAAAACTATCCTCTTTCTATACCATTTACCTATACCAAATCTTATTTTCATATGTCTAATACTGTGGAAGTTATGACTTGTCTAATAAATTCGGTGACACTCGGTATGATAGGTATCTAAATAATTTTAAAGATATTTTAAAGATGCTTTTTATAATAAAAAATAACTAAATAATTATGACCATAACTTTCTTTCATAAAATTATAGGTATTTCATCATAAAACCATTTACTTTAGGTGTGTGTAACCAGTTTTAGGAAGAAAGAGTTTTGTGCAGAAAATGTTGTACAGTTTTAAGGATTGTTGGAAAATTAGTTCCAACAAAGATAATTTGATAATATATTTAAAATCGTCCAAGCAACGGGTGTGACAGAACCATTAGACGGGAAAAAAATTATAATTTTTACTTTTTGAGCTCGACAGCTAACGTCAGCCGAGTCAACGAGATACCTAGTTTTTCCAACCTATGGAGCTGTAGATAAATGTGAAGCCTTTGATAACAGCAGCCTGAAAGGGGCTAAAAGTTATCAACCCAACGGGGTCCTGAAGGAGTATTGTAAGGTAGGATCCATCCAGTTAAATAAGTTCGAGCAGCTTGGCAATTTATAAAAGAAGGTTCAGTGTGGGACATTAGCCCAGTTGTAAATAATAGAACAATTATTAAAGACAGTCTGTGGATGCAGGGGCATCACTCTTAGTTAGGTTAGAGACTGGCTTAGTTAGGTTGGGAAAACTGGTTTAGTTGGGTTAGAGATTAGACTATTAATTGTGAAAATTGGCTAATAATTGTTAATATTCTTTAGTATTTACGACTATTTAGTAAAAAAAACTGTTAATTTAGACCAATTAACCAAACTTTATTCTAATTTAATCCACATCCCTCCAATATACAGTCCAATGTTTACTTACCAAAGTAAGTAACACTCATTCTCCTTATGTATGAGGAATTTTTAAAAACACAATAGTTTCTCATACATTTTGGTCATTTCGAACCGGATATTTAAAAATAAGTGTGGTGGATATTGGTTTGGAATTGATCCCCTAAATTAACAAAAGTGTATAGGGTGTCTCGCTAGTTTTTTGTAAGTTTTGAAGATTAGTGTGAAAAGTGATCCCCGCAGGGGTGTACTAGGTGTATTAAAGATATAAAATTTAGGCGTTAGTTACAATAAAAGATTGTAAATCCCTTTTAGAAAAAAGGTTTTCTAAAAAGTAAAAGCTGCTCAAACGAATTGGAAAAATTTATCTTGTGATTTTGTAAAACTTGGGTGTAAAAATTTTGATTTTGATTGATTTGGATTTTAAAATTTTGTAAAGTTTTTAAAATTTTTAAATTGTTAAATTTTTGGTTTAAAGGTTAATAGGAAGTAAATAAAATGGCGGAAATTGAAAAATTGATTAAAAAACGTGGCGGTTATAAAGCTTCTATAACCAGAATAAGTAATTGGTTTGATATAAATCAAGATACGAGCAAAATGAATGTCAATTTGAAATTAGAGTAGATGGTTTAATTCGCGCGTATGCTAAGTATGAAAAGTTCAGGATAAAATGAGGGAAAAAAATCCTGACGACACGGATAGGGAACAATCAGAAAGTGATTATTATAATTTACTTGGTAAATTAAAAAATAAAAATAAAATTTCTTTATGAAATTAAAAATGCAAATTCTCAACATTCAGGCTCAAGTGTAACAAGGTCAATTTTCCATCCGTTTGTCAAATTAAATTCCCCGGGAAAAACAAGTTAAAACTTTCTTAAAGGGGAAGTTCAGGAATGGACATCTTTTTACCAATTGTTTGAAACGTTGGTTATTCAAAATTCAAGTTTAAGTAACGTTCAAAAATTTATTATTTGAAATCTTTCCTGAAAGGTCAGGCTCTAAAATTAGTGAATAATCTAGCAGTAACTAATGATAATTTTTTGACAGCTGTTGACATTCTCAAAACGAGATATAAAAATAAAAGTTTAATAATAAATAATCTTTTAGTAGGTTTGTTAGACATCCCTGTGCTAACAAAATGCTCTTTCCCCAAAACTTGCGTGATTTAGTGACTTGTTGTAAAAATAATTTTGATGCTCTAAAAAATTTAAATTTGTCAGACTCAGAACTTTTAAATTTGATTCTTATTCATTTAGTAGAAAAGAAGTTAGATTTGTAACAAGGAAGGCGTTTGAGACTGAAAGAGATCCAAACGTGATTCCAATTGAAATTTTTTTTGAATTTTTTTTGAAAAACCCACAGTACTTGGCTTGCCCGGTTTAGAGGGTGCTGTACCCAAAAATAAAAGGAGTTCCACATATTAAAGATGATCAACAAAAAGGTGATCACTGCATTTTTTAATGAAGCTCATAAAATTTATATGTGTATTAAATTCAAAAAAATTTTGATTCCCCAAGATAAACAAAAATTTGTGCGACGAAAAAATTGTGTTTTAATTGTTTAGGTTCTCAGCACCAGGTAGGACAGTGTACATCAACCAGAGCGTGTTCTATCTGTGGTCAAAAGCACCACACCTCTTGCATTTTAGGCAAAATTCTTACGACAATTTTCAAGGTCATTTTCTTATGTCCAAAGCCAGAATAGGCAAAAATTTTCGCAAAATCTTGTGGAAAATCAAGTATATAATCAGTCCAATTTTTCTCAAAAAAAAAAAGCCCCCAAAAGGTGGTGGCAATTTCTTCAAGGTCAAAACCGATCCCAAGGTTATGGCAATTCTAAACAATAATCAAAATTTGTGCAAATGTTTCTGTACAAAATCAGAACCCCCCGCTCAAAATGTTGTGAAAAATTCCCCAAGAACCTCTGTCCCAAAATAAATCTAAAACAAATGATGAGCAAACGACTCACTCTTTCTCTGCAATCTCAACGGAGATTTCTCAAGTCCTATTGCTCAGCCTCCGTTTATTTTAAGTGCTAAGGTTTAAGAACTCCTCCCTCGAGTTTTGTTGGACAGTGGCTCCCAAAACTCTTTCATGACGCAGAAATTTGTAGACAAGCTACAAATTCAAACTTATGATAGAAAATTAAGTGTGTCAAGCATTGGTCAAAGTGGATCAATTACAAACAAAATGATTAGACCCTGCATTCAAAGTGCATTATGAAAATTTAGAATTTCGTGTGCAGTAATGAATATTACTTGCAAGCTCCCCCAAGTGGGCATAGACACTGCCCAACTAAACATTCCGCAAAACTTGCCCTTAGCAGACATTGAATTTGTAAACCACAAGACATTGATATTTTAATTGGTGCAGACCCTGTATTATGATCTTTTACTTCCGGGGAATTTTCAAATTGGGAAAAATCTCCTGTGCTTCAAAAACCCACTTTGGTTGGGTAATTGCTGGTTGTGTGCCAAGAAGGTGCATGTTCCCCCGTTCTTCTTTTGTTGTTAACCCCCTTGACAGAGTGCTATGCAAAAAATGTATTTTTTTCTTCAAACAGAAAGTGAAAAACCCTCTAAATAATTTGATTGAAAAATTTTGGAATATTGAGGAAGTGCCTCAAAAACCCCCCCTCTCCCCTGATGATGATCAGGCAGAGTCTTTTCTTTCTCGCTACAACAAAGGTGTTATCAGATGGTACATCAAGTGGATCTGCCATTAAAATCTCCAGTTGAAAATGAAAAACTAGGTAATTCATTTTATTCTGCTCAACAAAGATTTTTATATTTGGAAAAGAAATTTGATAAAAACCCTGTATTAAAAAAAGATTATACCAAGTTTATTAATGAATATGTGAATTTAGATATCTAAATATGTCCCCCTCTTTTGAAAAAAATGGAAACAAAAAAATAAACAAGTAAATAAATATTTTCTCCCTCACCATGCTGTTATTTCAGAAAACAGTGTAAGCACAAAAATCCGTGTTGTGTTTGATGCCAGTTGCAAAACTAGCCTGGCCTTTTTAATGATTGACGTATGGGGGTTTTAGGTTCAACCTGACCTTTATGACATTTGTGCAGATTAAGATTATTCAATTTTGTGTTAATTTCCGGGCATTGAAAAAATGTACCGACAAATAAAAGTAAACCCAGATCAGTGCTTCTTGCTAAATATTTTATGGAGATCTCACCCTGAGGATGATCTCAAGTGCATCGAACTCCGACTGTCACTTGGCACAAATTGTGCCCCATATTTAGCAACCCGTGTGTTAAATGACTTAGCCCTTAAAAATAAAGAAAAATATCCTTTAGCTTCGAAGGCTCTTTTTTTAAACCCCAAAATTATGTCGATGACAAATTTGCGGCTGTGATTCTGTGAATGATTTAGATCCGCTCTATATAAGGAAAACCCCACTTCTTAATTCTGCTGGGTTTAGGTTACACAAATGGTGTTCGAATTCCCCTCAATTTTTAGGAAAAAATTTTTCAGGAAAAAATTTCTGAATTTGATTTTCAATTTTGACAAGCCCTCTAATTCGGTATTAGGTTTAAAAAGGAACCCTATGTCGGATGGTGTTCTCAGTCCAGATCCCCTAATTGGAACTCTTTAACTAAACGAAAAATTCTTTCTATGATTGCAAAAATTTATGATCCCCTTGGTCTAATTTCTTGTGTTGTAATGATAGGAAAACTTATCATGCAAAAATTGTGGCTTTTAAAAATCGACTGGGATACGAAGTCGCAGATCCTCAGGTGATTTCTTTGTGGAAAAAATTTTGTAAGCAATATTGCCAACCTCTTCAAATTCAAATTCAAAAAAAAATTTTTTTTTAAATAAAACCAAGGTGCAAATTCAACTCCATGGCTTTTTTTGATGCAAGCATGTTAGCAAAATGCAGCGTGTGCATATCTTTCGAACTCTATATTCAGATGGAACAGTCTCTTCAAATTTAATCTCATCCAAATCTCGGGGGTTGCCCCACTAAAAACAGTGTCTCTTCCCCGACTAGAATTTTTTGCCATGCTTCTCTTGGCAAAACTTGTTAAAAAAAAGGTTTTTAGTATATGAAAAACAAATCTCAGTCAGCTCAGTTCATTTGTGGACAGATTCCACAATTCTTATTTTGGATCAAATCTCATGCTTCAAGATGGTCGGTTTTTGTATCCAATAGAGTGTAAAAAAATTAAGATCTTATTTTAAAATTTGGTTGGCAACATTTGGGGTTCAAAAAAAAATCCAGCTGATTTCCCCCTCGTGGTTGCTTACCGCAAGACATCTCAAATTGCTCATTGTGGTTTCACGGACCTCAATTTTTGTTAGAAAGTGAGAATTTTGAAATTAAAACCCCCTCTGAAAATCAAGAATTTTTGGGGAACCGCTTTGGAAGATAAAAATATTGCTCTTTCAGAAGAAAGAAAAGTATCTCTAGTGTCCTTTCATGCTACAACTGAACAGGAAAATTTTTGGAATAATTTTTTTCGCATTACTTTTTATTTCGCCAAACTGTTACGAACAGGGGCGACCTTTTTTTAAGGTTTTTAAAAAAAGCTAAAATTTAAAAAAGAAAAAAATTGGGGTCCATTACTAGTAAATGAACTAGACGCTTTTTTAAAAACCTTTTTCGGTTTTCAAAAAAAAATTTTTTAAAAAAATTTTTTTAATTAAAAAAAGTAAACCTCTCTCGAAAAAAAAAATTGTGGTCTCTTAAACTCTTTTTTTGTAACTTTTTATGGCTTCCTGCGAGTGGGGGGAAAACTAGAACACTCAGATGTGTCTTTTGAACAAAAAAATAATTTTTTCCCCCCCCATGATTATATTGTGACATTGATGTTAGATCAAGAACATAGGCGTTTGGGTCACGCTGGTGCTCAAACAGTTCTCTCAAATTTTCGCTTAAGATTTTGGCCATTAAATGGATTGAAAGAGATAAAAAGAATAATTCGAATTTGGGGTAACGTGTTATAGATTTCGTGCCCAACCGGCTCAGCAAATTATGGCTGACCTTCCAAAAAAAACCCCTGTACAGATGAGTCGACCATTTAAAAAAAGGAGGGGTGGTTTTTTTTGGGGTTTTTTTCTTAATCAAATCTTCGAGATTAAAAAAAACTCCAGTAACCAAGTGTTACATTTAAATTTTTTTGTGTATGGCAACTAAAGCAGTGCATATTGAATTAGTCTCGCCTCTCAACGGGGAACTTTTTTTTGCTTGCCTCAAACGTTTTATCCCCGACGAGGTAACCGTCAATCATTTTTAGTGACAATGCCACAAATTTTCTAGGTGAAAAAAACCAATCTATGATCTTTATAAATTCTTGCAAAATCAATCGAATTTAAATGAAATTCATACTTTTTTTTCCCAAGTGAAAATAGAATGGAAGTTCATTCCACCTAGATCTCCACATTGGGGTGGGATCTGGGAATCGGCGATCAAAAGTGCGAAATATCACATGCAAAGACTTATCGGAAATTCTCGTTCACGTTTGAAGAATTAAGTACAATTTAACACAAATAGAAGCTATTCTTAACTCTAGACCTCTTTGTGTTGTATCAAATGATCCTTCAGATCTACAAGCTCTTACCCCGGGGCATTTTTTGAAAAGGGGTAGTTTGACAGCCCCCCCCGAAAGGAATTTAACAGAAATTCCGGAAAACAGACTTTCATTTTGGAATAAGTGCACCCAAATTCAACAAATTTTTTTGGAAAGGTGGTCTGTAGAATATTTGAACAGACTAAAAAAAGGGCCCAAGTGGCTTCTCCCCCCCAAAAAATGTTTGTGTTGATGATGTTGTCCTCCTAAAAGAGGATGATACACCCCCCCCAAGTGGCCACTAGCTAGAAAATTTTTGAAACCATCCCTGGGTCTGATGGAAAGATTCGAATGGTCACTTTAAAAACGGCAGATGGGATCTACAAACGATCCATTGTGAAAATTTGTCCATTACCAACAGATACCCTGTCGAACTTATAAAAGTGTATGCTTGTGTTTTCCAATTAGTGTCGCTTTTAAGTCTAAAGCTTCACTTATAGTGTTAGTTTTTATGAGAATAATGTGTTTGCTTAATTTTAGTTTAAATTTTTTCATTATTTCGTGTTCTTAAAGGTAGAACCTTCAATCGAGGGGGGGGTATGTTGGAAAATTAGTTCCAACAAAGATAATTTGATAATAGTTAATTTAAAATCGTCGCATAGCAACGGGGGACAGAACCAGTTTTGGTTTTGACGGGAAAAAATTATTATAATTTTTACTTTGCTTCGATCTCGACAGCTAACGTCAGCCGAGTCAACGAGATAAAAGAACCTATGGAGCTGTAGATAAAAATGAAGCCTTTGATAACAGCAGCCTGGAAAAAAGGGGCTAAAAAATTTTCAACCCAACGGGGTCCTGAAGGAGTATTGTAAGGTAGGATCCATCCAGTTAAATAAGTTCGAGCAGCTTGGCAATTTATAAAAAAAAAAGGGTTTAGTGTGGGGGATTAGCCCAGTTGTAAATAATAGAACAATTATTAAAGACAGTCTGTGGATGCAGGGGCATCACTTTAGTTAGGTTAGAGACTGGCTTAGTTAGGTTAGAGACTGGTTTAATTAGGTTAGAGATTAGACTATTAATTGTGAAAATTGGCTAATAATTGTTAATATTCTTTAGTATTTACGACTATTTAGTAATAAAACTGTTAATTTAGACCAATTAACCAAACTTTTATTCTTAATTTAATCCAGCATCCCTCCAATATACAGTCCACTGTCGGTTACTTACCAAGTAAGTAACACTCTATTCTCCTTATGTATGAGGAATTATTTAAAAACACAATAGTTTCTCATACAAGGATAGGTCAAGGAAAAGCCTTATAACTTAAAAATGGGATATCACCGAAAAAATTGTTGCCAAATTTAGTTAAAATCGGCGATGGGCCCAGTTAGTTAAAAATGACGGGGAAACTAAACCGATTTAGTTTAAGGCAGTTTAGCATACGAACATAAACTTAAAATAAAATATTGCACTTTAAGTCTTAATAACACTCTTAGGACATTATATTTAACAAAAATAAATACCTAGCATATTTTCCTTATAAATAAAATCAATACAAAGTGATAAACCCGGTCCTGTTCATTGTTTTGATGCCAACAGTAAAATCTTACTGCGCACGCGCACTATTGGTCTATCCTTTGCTCGTAAAAGGGTTATTATGATTTTCGGCGTATTCATCCATTTTTGTTTTCAAAAAATTGGCCTCTATACGTATTTGTCTTGACACTATATTAAAAAAATAACACAAATAAAGCTATAACATTTATCAATTCGTACACCTGCTCAATGAAAACAATTTTGCTAAACTCATAACTTTTATATCCCTTTCGAGAAATGACTAATAGCCCCTAAATACGCCCCTGGAGTCCTATATTGGCCTTGTTTTGATTTACGGGGGCCAATCGAGACCTTCTGCTCCCAAAATGAACACGTCCATATTTTTTTCGCACATGTCGGTATGGCAGGTCTCTGCTGTTAATATTTCCCAATTGTAGGTGATAATATTTTTCGGTCGGTCCGAGAAACAATAATATGATTGATATCGTGAAATTGGGGCGTTGGGAATAAAAATTAAAAAACTTTTTATTATGGCATTCTGTTTTAAATAATTTGATACATTTTATTTTTTGTGATGTCAGTTGATTCTATTTATATTTTCATGGACGTTACAAATGTGGTGATAAATTAGAAAACTTTAGGAATATTTAATTTATTTTCCTAATTTTCGTAATTTATATTAAAATATTTTTCCATCTCGGATTACGACTAGGAATTAAAATTATTTTCACAAACCGTTTTGTTTTGCTTGTCCATTTTTTACATCCCGTATTATAAGGCTTTCTTTCTCTTCGACTCTCCTTTACTAAACAAATATATTTTTTCGATATTTCTACCCCTGTTCAGTTACCGATTGGCGACTTGACGCTAAAAAGGCAAGTCTTAAGTGTTTAATAAAAACGAACAATTATCTGTTTCCGTGAGTCATGCTGTAATATGAAAGAAACATACAAGAACATGCTTTTATTTCTTTAAAGAATAAAATACACAGATACTAAATGGAATATCTATGCCAATCTCAAAGTTGTTGCACTTCTTACAGGGCCGCAAAGTGATAATACCAAATAGTAGAGCAGCAATTTTTCTTCTATGTATATAAACCTGGGACATAAAGCCATAAGTAGAGAAGTAAATGCTGTTATTTTATATTGTACTGAAAAACGCATTTTTAGATACTTGGTTTTAGCAAAGATAATACTAAGTAGTATTATCTTTGGTTTTAGTCAAAAAAATAAAGTTTATAGTATTGGGTCCGTTAAAACTTAATCATAAGTCAAAAGCTGACAACTACTTAATTTTCATTTAAATTCGTGCATATAAGATCATAAAGATAAGCCATATTTACGTTTTCGTTTACGAAATCCACTTTATTCTCACATTTCCATTGAGAAAAGGACAACAATTCTATCTCATACCATCGAAGTGTGTAAGCTTTGTCGGCCGATTTTAACTACATTATATGGGTTTTCCGGGCTTATTTGCTGTTGGTATTTCTACCTGACGTTTCGTCTACTACTGCGGCAGACATTATCAAAGGTGGGCCCGAGGTCAAAGTACTCTTCCTGACGGCTTACGGTTGACTGTTACGGCGACTGTCGGGGCTTCTGCTTTTGTTGGAGTTTTGGTGGGCCCTTTGATAACGTCTGCCTCAGGAGTAGACAAAACGTCAGCCGATTTTTTTGGTATATCGCTATGGTTTTTGACGGACAATACCCCAATAAACCTTTAACGATTTTATTACCTATTTTTATTGGATAAACCCATTATTTCATAATGACAGGGGTGGGCCAGATATTTCTTGAGTATTGACCATTAGGTATATAAATATTTCGGCTAATATTTTAGTGGCAGTGTTGAATAACCGTTTTTACTCTGCGTTTCGAAAAAGTTGTTTTACGAGAATATAACTATGTCGTCGAAATCAGATGCAAAACAGGTTGTGAAAAATGTGTATGAAACTTTAATCAGTAGAGGACTAATTAAACAAGAAGCTTTAAAAGAAACCTGTCTACTTACAAAAACTCCAATATCATCGATAAGGGATATTATTATTAGTAAAGAATTAAACAAAAGAAAAAAACGTAGTGATTTTTAATCTCACCGTATAGACAATAGTGATCAGGGCCTAATAAGAAGGAAAATATATTGTCTTTATGAAGTGGAGTTGTTCTACCTTGGATAAACTGAAAAAGAAGCTAGACGAAGACGAAACCAATTTAAATATTAGCCGTGCCACCCTTCATAGAGTTGTTTGTAAAATGGGATTTAAATACCGCAAAATAGACAAAAGACAAGTAGTAATGGAATCGCACAGATTACGCACTTGGACATTTAATTACCTTTAAGAAATTAAAGGATATATAGGTTAGAAAACAGATCCATAATTTACCTTGATGCACCATGGTTCAATACTCACGACACAGTATCCAAAGGATGGGTTTATTCCAGTCAAAACTGTCAAACGAAAGCACCTTCAAATAAAGAAAAACGCATTCCCATAATACACGCTGGTTTAGAAGACGAATTTGTCCAAAACTGCTTGCTGTTGTCTGCAAAGAATATTAAGGATTCTAGCTTGGATTATCATGAGGATACAAGTGCAGAACTTTTTGATAACTGGTTTTAAAATTGTCTTTTAAAAAATATTCCGAACAACAGTGTTATTGTCATGGATAACGCACACAGAAAAAAACATATTATCAAATAGAGTATTTAGATATTTTTGTTTATATTTATTTAAATTGAGATTACCGATTCTTATTTGAAGAAAGCCACCTTAAAAGAAATATTTCAAAATGATTAATAAAATTATTTCATATCCTCAGAATATATTTTCACTTTAAAAATACAGTCTAAAGCTAAGACTTTCATGATTTTGGTTTGAACTTCTTTGTTCTTCAGTTTAAAATAACATATAATTTTACTTTGAATTTCAGTTACTTTTAAAATAAAAACTGGTCATTTACAATTAAAATGACAAATCATTTAAAGAACGCGTCCTGTATGTTCAATTTGAAGCATTTGGATTGCTCAATTGTCACCAAAACAGGCATTTTTATTTAAATAAACTAACCTATAGGAGCATACGCTTTTGTTTCGTAACTAAACATGTTTATATAAAATGTTAGATATTAACTGATTAAAAACACTACTAAGTACATTGTATAAACCATTAATATTGTTACAGGCTACAGAATATGAGTACAGAGTGTGATAAAATTCAGTATACCTAACAAACAGTATATTGATATAGAAATCTGATATACCCACCTATTTACTTATTACAGAAAAATGTGTTGCTTAATATTTTAATTTTAGCATTTCGAATGTTTATTTTATTTTTTTAGAAACTGTCAGAGGAAGACCAGTGGCCAGAGTTGTGCGAAGGCCTTCTTAAAAAACTAATCCCGTTGGTTGGGCCTCGAATGACTGTTCAAAGAAAAATAGCTGAACTGATTATTATTTCGTTACGAAGTTGAGAACAAGACTGTTTCTTTTTCCAAGAAAGTAGAACTTAAAGTTAATTCTTCTATAATGAAAATTATATTTTGTTATTTAACAGATTTTTAAAAAGCTTCAGCAAGATTTTTTTTTAATAAACGTTAAGATTTTTTACCTGTTGTTTTTTTGTAGTTGTCAGCGAAACCTGTTATAATTATAATGGACTTTTTTAACACAGCGAAAAAACTTTAAAAAAATTGTATACCTATATTAATGTTAGCTAAACGTAATAATGGATTTTTATCATTTTTAAAAAAGTAACCGTATATTTTTCGTATTTCCAATTTTAATGAAAGTAACGTTGTTTAGGTCAACAGTGTTGAGGTCATATACATTATTTTACTAAAATTGACTGAATACGGAAAAAATCCGGTCACGTTAAAAAAGAATGTGTTCAGTTATTGGTGCAGCAGCTTCTCTTTAAATGTATTATACAGGGTGTAACAAATTCGAGTGTATGTATGGGGATCTTAAAAACCGTAAGAGATACGAGGTTGGTTAAATTAAGGTAAAGTTGCCCATTAACTTGCCCTACAAAATGCCGTTTAAAATGTGTAATTTTTCCGAATAGTTCCAGAGATATAGGAAAAAAATAAAATTTTCAAAAATTGATCTTTTTTTCTAACCTTATTTATTAACCGATTTTAAAATTAATAACACATTTACATAGCCACTTTATTTCCGCTAAATATTAGTGTTTTTGGATTTTTCATTCAACGTTTAATTTTTTTGACGACCATTATCAACTTTATTTTTTCTTGTGGACACCATATTGGATTTTTTTTTAGTTTTGAGTTTCTTATTGAATGACCTATTCAACGATGTATCACACTTGCATATCAGATTTGTGGTTCGGTACTTAGCTCAAGAAGTAATGAGAGTGAAAGAGATCCTATATGGCGTACACAAGAAAAAATAAAGTTGATGATGGTCGTCAGAAAACGAAACGTTGAATGGCAAATCCAAAAACACTAATATTTAGCGGAAATAAAGTGGCTACTGAATGTGTTATTAATTTTAAAATCGGTTAATAAATAGGGTTAGAAAAAAATAAAATACATTTTTCAAAATTTTGGTTTTTCCGTATATCTTTGGAACTATTAGGAAATGACACATTTTAAACGGCATTTTGTTGGCAATTAAATGCGCAACTTTGCCTTAATTTAACCGACTTCGTATTCCATGGTTTCCAAGATCCCCATGGATACTCGAATTTGTTACACCCTGTACATATTTTAGTGCTAAAAATGTCAGCATATTAAACCGAACATGTTAAAATTATTAAATTAAATAGTTAATATTTTCATTTTAATATTACAATATCACTAAATGAAACAAAACCTACTTATACCAAAGATTTGCTATAATAAAACCAAAATTTAAATATTTAATTTGAGTATATCATATTCTTAGAAATACAAATTGTAGGCTCAGATTTAAAGTACGATATTTTATTTTAAATAGGGCATAATTTTGCTTTGAGAAGTTGTGTTTTATTTTAAACATACTAACTTTTCAGATTCGGTAGAATCTTCAATATAACAAAATCATATATTTATTTCTAAAGAAACTTTCGACTTATGCTGAGCTACTGATATCTTCATTCTAAATCTTTATAGTAACAATTTGATTCAATTGCATGCATAAAAATAAATCTTTCATATGTTACAAATAACGATGTGTATATTTAATTTAAATAAATTTAAATGAAGATTTTAAATTCTCAAATTAAAACGATATAGTCTTGGGGATATACAAAGCTAAGATAACCTTGAACTAATATTATTATGCTTAAATTTAGTATATTCTTTTTTCCGTGCAAGCTACCACAGCCGTCTGCTACACAAAGCACCAGCCTCACCAAGTTCAAAAACTGAAATCCAGGAATATTTGTTAGACAATGATATTTATTTTGAATTCAGTTACCAAAAAGTGCAACTTTTGGAAGTCCTAAATTTATATGCAATTAAAAAACAATATGTCTGTGATAATTTGGCTAAACAGGCTGGGCATATTGTCTTACGTCTTCCTCCGTATCACTGTATGTTTAACCCCATAGAGCATTTGTGGAACCAAGTAAAATCAAAGTTCAGAGCAGAAAATGTTCCACCTACTTTAAGTCCCAGTATTATAAATTTGATAAAAAATGTAATTACTAGCATACCAGTTGAGAGCTAAAAAAATTCAGTACAGCACTTTATAAAAATTGAGGACTTACATTTCTATACGAAACAACATAAATCCTATTGTAATTAATCTTAATGATAACTCTGATAGTGAAACAGAATTAGATTTAGATATTTGGATTAAAAATATAATTATGTATAGATAATATAGTTAGATATAAATTTATTAAAACTTTGCATATATTTAATTTTTATATGTAATTTTAATATTGTACCTACTTAAATAAACTATAAATTATAAATCTTTATATTATTAGAGTCCGTCCCTACTGATCCGCAGTTTTATTGTTGTTGGCAGGTATAATCCATAAATGAAGGCAAAAGCAAACACGGTATACTTTGAGACAAACTATACTAGCTGCTCTGTAGCCTCAGTAGATTTTTGCAAAATTCCATCAGAACTTAGATTTCCACCATTTTTCTTCATTTTGTCAATATTTCCAAAAATGATTGTAAAATAACACTAATTTTCAACTGACCTTACTTTTTACCCAAGGAAGTTGAAAGGTGTATGGAAGCCCAATGCTATGGCCCATTCGATCAAAAAATGTCCAGCCCAGTATGAAAATAACTGTCAGAGTTGGCCCCGCCGATTCTGCGCAATAACAAAATTCCACGAAATAATTTAATGTGTTTCCTACTTACGCACTGATAAATCAGTGTGTAGTTAGGCAACACATTATACTTTTATGAGAGCCGTAATGGTCTTAGGTTGTCTAAGGTTTTTGGTGCAAGGGCGCGCGCGGCGCCTATGAAACTATATCCGCGCTGTATCGTCAACCGTCGTCGTCTCATCATTCGTCATTTTCGTTGTGGTTTGTGCCCTTTGCGCCGATTGTTTTGCTTTGTGTGAGTACCTATATTTTGTGGTTGCAGAAGTTTTTTGGATTGATAAAAACCTTCTTATTTTAGTAATTAGTGTTTATTAAATTGTGACTATAATTTTGTGTTTATTGTTTGTTACTTATAATATCGTAACAAAATGATTAGAGGTTGTATGGTTTTGTCTTGCAAATCCAAGGGTAACATACCCGGCATTTTTTACTTTAGGTAAGTATTTTTTATATTTAAATTAGGTGCTTCTTATGAAACGTAACGTTAGGCAACCGAAAAAATAATAATATATCAATTATGAATAATAAAATAATAAAAATTTCATAGGAAATAGCAGTGAGAAAAGTAAGGCAATCTTAACTATGTTTTAGATGATTTCCACAATGTTTGTGTATTTCTGTGGATTATTAAAAAGAAATAAGGTTTACATTTAGGTACTTTTATTTCATTTAATAATTTAGTACATTCTTTTAAAGGATCAAAATTATTAATTACTGGGCAGACCAGGCAAATTTTAATATATACAGTTCCCTCTAATTGAATGAAAGAAAGTACAACAAAGTTCCTTTTTGCTTTTTCTGTATTTTTTAAAAAGAAATTAGATTTTTGGTTTCTTAAACTTACATTATCAACTTTTTAAGCTCGATATACTGTAGACACATAATATTTTACGGATACTATTACAATGGATACCTAGGTACCAAAGGTTACTAAACATTTTTAACCACTGTTATTCTGTCTCATCAATGTTTGTTATTAGTGAAAAGTATATGCCTAAAAAGCAGTTATAAAAATTTTCACTTTTTAATGTTCAACCAGAATCTTAGGATTGGATTAAACTCATTTACACTATCTTACCCTTCTTTTATCACAAAATTGGTGATAAGTACATTAAACTATCATACAATGTTTTGGTAAAAATACAAAACTCATAAAAATATCGACCATTTAAATAGAAGGCTTCTTTCCATATTATATCAGATGATATAAAATCCAATATTACACAATAATTTTAAATATTCTATGGTAGTATCGTTAAATAACCAACAATTTTGTGCAAAAAATAAAAAAAACAGTGAATGCTTGAATTTGACATTTGATGATGTCAACTATATAGATAGTAACAAAGAATTATGAAGTCCGGCTCTGACCTACTATTCATTGCGCAAACTCCGCGGGGCCAACTCCTCTATTCCCGCTGCCCTGCACGCCTGGACAATTTTGTTCTACAGTATTGGGCTTCCATACACCTTTAAACTTCCTTGTTTTTACCTTGACATAAATAAAAACAGGACAGTGGCGTTCTCTGGATATTTCAACGTAATCTTTTCGTCAAATTTAAATTTTATGTCAGTACTGACAATGTTTTCACCATTAAACAAAAATTTTAAAATCCGGTTTCAAAGCAGGCAATTAATTATTTTGTAGATTTACGAAGCAGACAAAAGTAGCAAGACAAAAATTAACGCCTGTAAGTGAGGCAAAAGCTTAAAAAGAAAATTTTAAAAGTGTATAAAGCAACTTTTAGAGTAAAAAAATAAGATAACACAGATCTAGTTATACACGCGAACTTTTCACTTGGGGAGCGGTTTAGTTGAAAATGGACCACAAACATGTTACTGAACTACTGTTGGACCCTCAGACGCGAAACCAACACCTTTGAGTACAAGTAAAAAGAAATACAGAGGGAAAACAAACTAATTTTTTTGATTGTTTTATTTACTCATTTATATTGATTTAAAATAAAGTATTTTAAGCAATAAAAGTGATTTAATATTTTTTTAGTCTTTAAAAATTATTGGCTCCCCTGTACATTTTACAGAAAAAATGTAAGATAACTTTTTAAAGAGACCAATCTGTCAAGCCCTCGTGTCAAGTTTCAAAAAATTTTAATAAGCGAATCTTGAATTATTTAATTAAATTTAATTGCAAAATTCCAAATTTTCAGTTCATGTAAAACCAAACAGGCACCAGTAAAATGAATATTGTCCCCGACATGAGGAAAAGTGTCAATAAATCAGTGACAGTCGGTATTTGAAAAAAAAATATTAATTATGCAATCGACGAAAAAGTATCCCAAATTAAGTGGCATCATGCGGGAAACAGTTTTAGAGCAGTATCTGAAATGTTTTCAGTATATTTCCCCACCAAGCCCATTCCGTCCATTTTAACTATTAAACGTATTGTCAGTAAGTTCGAGTCCAAAGGTACCGCAATAAATAATTGTAAATGTTCAGCTCAGAATATCAAAAATAGAGCAGAAGAGAGAGAGAACGGAGATCTTAATATTCTACTGAGTGTGGAGGAAAACAAAATGGTTAGTACGAGGGTTCTTGAACAAGAGGTAAATAAACTTCATACAACGGTATTGCGCACTGAAAAAATACAAATATTATGCGTATAAATTCGAAAAACATCAAGAGCTGCAGGAAGGAGATGAAGAGCGAAGAATGGCAAATTGTTTTGAAATGATGGAAAGGGCAAATAACGATAGGAATTTTTTAAGAAATATTTGTTTTGACGATTAATGTACATTCACCCTCAACAATGAACCAAATGTTCAGAATTGCCGGTATTGGAGCCAAGAAAATGAACATCGCTTTGTTCATACTCGGACACAATATCCCCAAAAAACAAATAAATGTATTCGTGAGAATTATCGAAAACCATATCATTGGACCCTTTTTTATGGACTATAACCTGACAGCAGAAACCTATTTGGACTTATTTCAAAATCAAATTGGTACCAAATGGATGGTTGTCCCGTCCATAATAGGAAGGCATAAATGTAGGAATACATACCTTCGCTCGGCTTACTGTTCGTAAGCCATCGGTAGTGACGTGGGTTTCGAGAAAGTCGAAGCGCATTTTTTTAAAATCTGAAGGTTATGTGGTTTGGTCGTTAAGTTAAATCGTTAGGCGTGTTGTTAAATTCATCAGATGCTTTAGCGCTGAAATCTATCGTGACGTCACACTAGATTACCGCTAGTTTTATCCTTGTCCATATACTACTAAAACAACGGCCATCTTTCTTTAGCGCTTTTCCATCAATTAATTTAAAAACGGCTTGATGAAACAGCGATTAGTGCGCACGATTCATCGATGAATTTAACAACACGCCTGTTGTTTCAATCACTCGCGTCTAGAGAAACCCCGCTGGCGATCTTTTTGACAGTGTTGACATATGAAACATGCTTTATAATGCAGGGACTCGGCTAAAAAAAATACAGTTTAATGTAATAATTTGGGGTCTTTTTTGATACATCCCCGCATTTTTACGTCTAAAATATAATTGGGGAAAATAAAAAGCCGCTTTGCTAACCAGAACTAACCATGATCGACTAGAACTTGGGGCTTTTGAATTTGTCTAAATTATTTGTAGAAGTTATAAACAAAATTTTTATAACGTATTAGAAAAAACCCGGGAAATATTTAACACTTTAAAAAAATTACTTCTACCATATCAAAAATTATAAAAATTTTGTTAAAAACTTCCATGTAGGGATAAAAAATTGAATTAGTAAACAGATGACGCGCTTATTTAAGGTTATAAACTTTATATTTCCCGCCCAATATGCTTGCCGACGAACGAAGAGAGCCGACGCGACGCGACGAGCCGAGGTATGTATTCATGGCACAATGAATACAAGGTGACTTCGTGCCAAAATTTACATAGGAAGCCTGCAATCTTTGTGATTTTTTTGCCATTTTTAAATATTAGGCTTATTTTAAAGATATGGGCTTTTAACATAACAAATTATCTTAAACTTTAACTAGTTTTAGAGTCACAAAACTACCGAAAAGCAAAGTAAAACGCTAAACAAATTAATAAAAATACCGCTTCATAAACATACGGCTTCAACTTAATTTAAAACAAATTTTGGCGAGAAGCGGTAACGTAGGAGAAGGTGCTATGACGGCAGTATTACGTCATTTCAATTGTTATGTCAAGTGTCAAATTAAAATAATGGAGGATTGGCGGCTTTTCCATTGTTTTGATGCTTGTGATGTCTTTTTTCTATGGTTTAACGACTATTTGGATTGCAAATTTTTCGATTTAATTAGTTAATTCCCTAATGAATGAATAGGTAGGACTCTCTAAAGACCTTACATTTGGATTTAAAGTTAAAAGCGTATTAAACGATTAATAGGTAAATTGACACACGCGTGACATACGTAAACCGTTTCGTTTATGCGAGGATATGCGGGTTAAGCACAGTTAGACTTAACAAATTCTTGAATAGAAATAAAGTAAACAAATATTGTTTGGCATTAATATATTCAAGGGGGCAAGGAGGGATAGTTCTTGTAAACACACTGCACCGGCAACATTTATTAAACACACTGAATAATAACACTCCGAAGTAATAACGTTTTAAATCAGTTCCTTTTTGACCTCCGATAAGTGAAGTGCTCGCGATAAAAAAACTACATAGTTTTTTCCGGGAAGGCGGCTAAAGGCGCTGTATCAACAGCTTTTGCCATCGGGGATCAAGGAGAAACTCAAGCCAAACGATGGAGTCCTTCTTCTGGGGCTAAGCGCTGTGAACGAAGATTCCTATACCTGTTCCTTTCTGAGGGCCCCACGCACGAGGGATTTTCCTAATGGCGGAAGATGGTTGCGCGCTCAGCAGGGAGGGGCAGTACTGACAGAAAACGGTTATGCGTGATAACAGAAGCAGTCTCTGGTCGGACCGCCATTGTTTGTGCCCTGCATCGATAATTTTTTTTGTCAAGAATTTAAGTTTTGGAAAAGTTCGGAATTTCTGGGGGTTACAGAACCCGACTATCCAGAAGTTCCATCTACAAAGCCTGGGAAAGCCACGTTGATAACAACGTGTGTCTGGAAAGGGGAGACCTGGCTGAACGTTCACCGACGGGGCCAAGAAAAGTAAAAGCAAAGCAAACGTTTTAAATGTTTATGGTATTGCACCATAATTTACATTTTTAAATATCGATGATTTTTTATTGTTAAAAAGTTTTTTTAAAAGCCGGAAAACTATTTTTGTTTATTATCTGAAGTGACAGACAGATATGATATTACTTTAGATGCTCGATTGCTGTTGATCAAGTCAGTTTACAAAACGTGTTATTGAATAAAATAACCTACTAGAAAGAGATAAAGTGACATCGAAGTGCCGTACAACACCTGATTTACTATCATTTTTTATTAAACGAATGCAGCAGCTGCCCAAATCAACCTTGTTGCCGGTGCTTGGAACTGTCATATTAATAAATGTTTATATTTAAATTGATGTTGCCAAAATTAACACAAAAACCATAATTTTTGAATAATTTCATTACATTTTCAAGGTAACTTCCTGATTTTGGTTTTTGAGATTTGGCAATTTGTTTACGTTTTTCCAAAACAAAAACAAACAGATCACTATACCAAACACCTTGCCTACAAACTGGCGTTGCGTTAATTCTAGTCCTTGAGTTCGTTGGTTAGAATGATGGGGGAAAGAACTGCTCTTAACCAGTAGTAAAAAACGGTATGTCGCGAAAAAATCCTTTTAGTCACATTACTACGAAATAACCCGGCTATCACGTGACAAAGTCATGCGCAAGATCCTACCTTGTATTCTTTGTGCCATGGTATGTATTTCTACATTTATGCCTTCCTGTCCATAATGCCCGTGTGGTTAGAGAGTACCTGGAAAATGCTTTTAACGGTAATATTATTGGTTCACGGTACCGGATAGTTTGCCCAACATTTACAATCATTTATTGCGATGGCTTTGGACTCGAATTTACTGACAATACAATTAATAATGATATAACATAACATACATAACATATATAAACATACAATATAATGGTTGAAATCATAGATTTTTGTTTTCTTTCGTCTGAGGTTGAAATGGACCAGATAGGCTTGATGGATAAATAAATTGAAAATATTTTAGATACTGCTATTGGTTTAAATAAATTCTAGTATGATAAAATTATTTTTTTAATAATCGATAGTAATAATTGTTATAGTTAAACTTAATTGTTACATTAAATAAAAGGTTTGATAAAAAAATAATGTTAACGTGTCTTTTACTTGAATGTTATGGTTGTAAGATTGATGAAACGAAAAAAAAAACATTCCTTGTATTCGGCTGTACGTCAGATTTGACAAAGCCTTATAACAAATTGTTTGCTGGTGGCTGGTGTCTGTTTGGTTTTACCTGAACCGAAAATTTGGTAATTTTGCAATTACATTTAATTGAATAATTCAAGATTCGCTAATTAAATTTTTTTAAAACTTAGTCGAGGGTTTGTCAGGTTGGTCTCTTCAAATAGTTATCTTACATTTTTTCAGTAAGATGTACAGGGGAGCCAATAATTAACCCCCTTAAAATTTACATGGGATTTCCTATGTTTCGCTCGGCGACGCACCACCCGGTACATATTTTTTTTCTCAAAATCTGTTGGTGACAAGTCTTAAAGGTAATGAAATAAACTAATTCTTTTAAAAAGCTCTTTTATTATTTCAGATTTAAGAAAGGTTTAACAAACTAATAGAAAGTTAGATTTTTTTTAAACGTAGGAGAGAGGAAGAGATAGATATTCTTGCGTTGCTGTCGTGGTTTAGAAAATTAAATATCCAGACAAACAGTTCTAAGACCCCAGTCTGCCAAATCTCTCCATTAATATGCCTTGACTTTCGCTTTCATTGCGATCATCGTCTTTATTTTAACACAAATCGTATTATTCGGCTTACGCAACAAGCAAAGGGCGTGGTTTAAGTCATTGACAAATTGTGACTACTCCTCCCTCTTTTTGCTAGAGAATCTTGCTGGGACTATTGTTTTCCAGGATCTATCTGTTACAGTTCTAGTTAGATTAAGGCGTATAAATAAGAGGAATAAGGGGACTCCCTGTCCCTCCCCAAATGCAGTAGACAAAATTAATCTAAAAATATAAATTTATGCTTATACCAACTAATGAGAATGCATTTATTATTTACATACCTTTATAACAATATCAGGTATAATCTGTTTTTGTCTAAAGTAATAATCAACTTATTTAATTATTATTATGTAAATTTTTTGAGTGTAAAATAAATACACAAATGAAATTTTTAATTGTTATTATTTATAAATTGGTTTGAACTAACGCTTAACGCTCTTATAGGTTAAATTAATTGTACAGGGTTATTCATTTTAAAGTAAACAGGGCTTTATTTTTGAACTTCCCTGTACTTTTTTAAAAAAACAAATTTAGCCATTTGGTGTATTTTTTTCCGTAGAATTCAATAATCTAATCAGAAAAACATTTGAAACAAAAACAAAAGAGTTACAACACGAGTGACGTATATTTTAAATGGAATACCTCGTATATTTTTATATCAATAGATAGATATTTTCACGAGGAATTCGGTGATATAGGGGTTGCTGGGTTTATTTCCTGTGGTTTTGCTGCAATTTTATTGTCTAAAAACTGCGCATGATACTATAAGGATAGTTTCACCTGAAAAAACCTGGCTGCCACAGGTCACAGGTGCTTATTTGTCAAAGTCAAAAATTTTAAAAATACGTTTATTACTTTTGGAAGTAGTTTTATAATGAGGTTTTCATCAGAAGAAGGGCTTCAAATTATAACTCTCTATAATAAATGTGGAGAAAACGCCAGGAAAATATATCAGTAAAAACGATTTTAAAACTGAAGGTCTTATTTGAAGAAACAAAATCGTTACATATTAGAAAAAAGACTACAATGAGAAAAAGAAAAAGATCGAGCTATTCTAAATTATATTGCTTTGTATCCCATGAAGTCAATTACTGACGCAGTTAGAGTCTTGAGGTATGGCCCTGCAAGAAGAAGAGTAACCTATGCGACGGTTCAGGGAACACTGAAATATTTTAAGTATCTTTCATATATCACGTTCTTCTAGTGCAGCATTTAACACGTGAACAAAAGGAACTTCGCTTTCAATTTGTTTCCCACATTTTAATCCATGTTTCAAACGATTCTTTGGACGGATCAGGCTACGTTTACTACATCGGGAATGTTTAACCGACGCAATACGCACAGCTGGGCAAGACAAAGTCCCAGGAAATTTCAAGAGATTAAATACCAAGGGAGGTCTTCTCTTCATGTCTGGTGTGGTGTGCTTAACAAAAGAATTGTCGGGCCAATATTCTATGGAGGATCCTTAACTGGAGGAAGATATTTTAATCTTCTTGAAAACGATATTGAGGACATTTTAGAAGAATTGCCACTCGAAACGTATCGCAAGATAATTTGGCAACAAGACGGAGCGCCGCCCCATGTTGTTCGTAAAGTTGTGAAGTATCTCAATCGCCGAGACAATCAGTGGATTGGACGTTATGGCACTATTAGATGCCCACCTAATAGTCCAGATATTACAATTTTGGACACTTTTCTATGGGGTCACTTGAAGAATGTCGTTTACCAAAATGGGAACAAAAACACGGAAGAAATGAGAGAAAAAATTGTAAATGAAATTAATCGTCTTAACCAAGGACCTCAAATAATATCGGCGAGCTTGGAAAGGCTAAGGAGAGGTATAGATCATGTTTCGAAAATAACGGGGGTCATATAGAACATTTTAATTATTAGTAATATTATAATTTTTTGTAAAAAATGTTCTTATTACCACCAATTTTACCTCATATTGTATTTTACTTTTTTCCGTTTATTGTAATTTGCTGCTTGATTTAGAAATAGATATATTATATAATTTTTAGCATATAATATAATTTAAAGCCGTTCTTCTGATGAAAACCTCATTATAAAACTACTCCAAAAAGTAATAAACGTATGTTTAAAATTCTTGACTTTGACAAATACGCACCTGTAACCTGTTGCAGCCAAGTTTTTTTAGGTAAAACTATAGTATTATGATATCATGCAGTTTTTAGACAATTGCAGCAGAACCGCAGGAAATAAACCCAGCAACCCCTATATCACCGAATTCCTCGTGAAAATCTCAATCTATTGATATAAAAATATACGGGGTATTCCGTTTAAAAAATACGTCACTCGTGCTAAAACCCTTTTTTTTTTGTTTCAAATGTTTTTCTGATTGGATTATTAAATTTTACGGAAAAAAATACATGAAATGGCTATATTCGTTTTTTAAAAAAGTACAGGGAAGGTTAAAAATAAAGCTCTGTTTACTTTAAAATGAATAACCCTGTATAGTCCCAAATAATTTGATGATTGGAACCCTAAATAATCACGCCTACAGTATTCTTCTTGAATTGCATTGAATTTCTGTTTCATCCTCGGTCAGTGAGCATGTGCGATTAAAGGCTACAGAACTTTTTTGGGAGAGGCGAGGGGAGAAGCTGAATTGAACGGTTTAACCCCCGGGGATCAAGAAGAAATTCACCCCGCCATTTAGTAGTGCCGTAAAAGTGTAGTCTCGAAATCTGAAGTGATTCTTAAACCTTTTTTTAGAATCACACGTGATGACGTTAACCGTGCGGTGGCTAGAGAGTCCAAACTCGTGTGGACAAAAAAGACTTTGACAGGAACTGACTATATTGGATTTTGGGATTGCATTTTGAAGCATCTAAATGTGCATTGCAATAATTTTTGTTACTTTTTTATTAATATTTGGATAATTTGCTACGGGCTCTAGCCAGATTCTGGAAAGTATTAACCGAATGTGCTGGCGAAATAAATACCTGTAGGAAGCCTATTAATTATAGCAACCAAACCAAAATATCACGCAAGAAATCTTTTAAACAGTAAAAACCGCTTCATTTATAATTCCCTGGATGCCACTGATTATATTAATTTAAAAGGCTAGACACAAATAGTTAAAAAAGAAAAACATAATAACGAAAAATACAATTTTACATATGAAATAATGAAATATATTGAAACACACACAAATATCCATATTGAAATAAAAGTTTTCCCTAAAGGCTTAAAAAAAAAAGGCATTTGCACGTTACATACTGCCTTGTGTTCTATATTTCGAGTATTTATTTGACATGATAAAATAAATGTAAATGAAATAACTTGAAATATTTAGTGAACTCAATATCAATTTTCAAATATGAAAATTGCATTCAGTATTGACCCTTCAAAAGCAAATTAGCATACAACAATATTTGAAATATAATTAATATGTTTTTTAAACAATGCAAAAAAATATGTATTATTTTAATAGGACTTAAATTTTAATTAAAGGTAAATAAAATATAAAAATATATATATATATATATATATATATATATATATATATATATATATATATATATATATATATAGGGTGTTGCTCCGTCGAGCGGACATAGGGAATCCCATGTAAATTTTGAAGTGGTCCAATATTGGCTCTCAAGTTGTCAGATCAATGTCACATCATTTTTAAATAATGAACTACTTAAATCAAGAAAAAAATCACTATTATAAAATGGTTTTATCAGGGAAATAGTTATCGAAGAGTAGCGGACATGTTTGCAGCCTATTTTCCCAATAGGCCAATACCAAGTAAATCGACAATAGAACGGACGATAAAAAAAATTTGAAACTACAGGCACAGTAATCAATAATTGCAAATGTGAAGAAAAACCCAACGTGAAAATCAGAGACAAATTGTACAAAACGAGAGGGGGATTTAGACGTGATACTTTGTGTAGAGGAGGCCGAAGGAAACTTGGCACGAGACAATTGGAGGACATTACTGGACAAGACCACACCACAATATCTCAAATTTTTAAAAAAGATGTAAATACCACGCTTACAAGTACGAAAGACACCAAAATTAAGAGACAAAAGACGAAAATACGAGACAGGAATTTGC
Source organism: Listronotus oregonensis (assembly GCA_019359885.1). Taxonomy (NCBI): domain Eukaryota; kingdom Metazoa; phylum Arthropoda; class Insecta; order Coleoptera; family Curculionidae; genus Listronotus; species Listronotus oregonensis. The sequence goes on from JAHBCN010002946.1 coordinate 75,892, forward strand.
TTTGAGATGATGGAAGAGGACAAACACTGACAGAGGTTTTTAAAAAATTTTTGCTTTACTGACGAATGCACTTTTACATTGAACCAACGAACCCAACATTCAAAATTGCCGGTACGGGAGTAACGAAAACCAAAATCGATTTGTTGAGACAAGGACCAATATCCAAAAAATAATGTTTTGGGGGGAAATTTTCGGCCACCATACCCTTTGGGACCATTTTCCTTGACCGAAATTTGAATGGGGAAATACTTTCTGTAACTTTTAGAGGAAAAAATTTTTTTGCCTGCTTTGAAACCTTGCTCATGAAAATCAAGATTTGTATCAAATGGAGGGCTGCCAAGCACCAGTACCAGAGCTGTGCGAAAAAATACTTAAACAACCCCTTTTTTTAACGAACCCTTGGGAAACCTGAACCTTGGCCAGCCAGGTCTCCGGATCTTTCGCCAAACGATTTTTTTCTATGGGGACTTTAAAAAAACTAAGCTTTATACCAAAAAAAAATTTTAAAATTTGGACCAGCTAAGGAATGCTATTTCCGCTAAATTTTGAAAGAATATCGATGTACCCTAGCCAACTAAGAAATGTTTTTTTATAATCGTTTGGGTTATTGTCTGCGATTAATGGAAAATTTTGAGCATTTGATTAAACCCTTTGATATTTTCTCATAAATTGATTTTAAATGAGAAAAAATTTGTTTTATTGTCTTGGGAACTGTTTAAAATGCATTTTTGGAATTAACTTTAAACTAAATGAAATGCGAGGATTCTTTTTAAAAAATTTCCGTATAAAATTTTTCAGTTTTGGCAATGACATTATAAATTAATGATCTAAATTGTCACTTAAAAAAATTCGATATGGTGTTTTTATTATTGATTTCTAGAGTACAGGGTGCATAATGAGATACTACGTTGCAGAAGTATTTAAGCAGTTTACTCTTTTCTGGTTTTGTTGAAAAAAAACTCAAATTTTTATTTTGGGGGGAACTTATTTTTGCTCTTTAATAAATCCTAATAACATTTTTTTTTAAAAAATTAGGGGAGCCAATATTTGGCTTCTTCAAAATTTAAAGGGTTTCCCCAGGGCCCCGGCGGAGCAACACCCAATTTTATATGTTTAAAGTATATAAATATTGGAGTAAAAAATTTGGGATCCGGGGTTTTTGAAAGACGGATTCGAATCTAATCTTAGTACGGCTCTTACTTGTAGGGGGGCGACCTACGTCTTTTTACTATTTTTAAACAATACAATTGGGTTTGGCCCTGTATTTAATTTTTAGTAAATTAAAAAAATTGGTTTTATTTACGTCAAAAGGTATACCTGTTAAAAGTTAATATGAGCAAGCGTTTTCGAGATACTTGAAGGTTTAAAAATTACGGCCCCAAATGATTTTATTATAGGAAAATTTTTTAAAAAAAAAAGAAATGTATAATTAAAAAAATATGTATTTTAATTTTCAAAAAAATTATTGTTCTTAAATTATGTTCAACCCAAAAACCCAAAGGGAGGTTTTATAATTTGAAAAAAAAATTTTAAAAAAAAACTTTTCCGGAAACAAGGATAAAATTTTTAAAAGATTTTATTTTATTTTTGGACCCTGGTTTCGTACCAAGTATTCATTTCCCTGAAGGATATATATATATATATATATATATATATATATATATATATATATATATATATATATATATATATATATATATATATATATATATATATATATATATATTATTTATACAGGGTGTGTGACGTATCAAAATTGCATTTTTTAAATGTAACACCCCATATTTTTTTGCGGCTTTAGTTTCTATATAAAAATAATCCTAGCTAGAGTCTAATTTTATTCGTTTTTGAGATATATTTGAATTTGTTTGAAAATAAACATCTAAATTAATCTCTTTTCAAAACTATTACCTCTACTAACTTTAAAATTTGGTAAAACATTAAGGACAGTCTGCCATATCATACATATGTCACATCAAGACCAAACAATATAGGTAGTGTTTAAAAAATTATTTTACTTTTTCAGAAATGTATTTGCTTGGTGGGCTTAGACAAAGGACAAGACACACGACACGAAAAATTGCGTTCCTCTCTAGTAGCAGAAAGTATGTTAAAGATTGTGAACTGACCAAGATTGTCGTCTAAAAAATTTAGGCGAGAGAGGCGTGCTGACAAAATTTTAGGCCTCAGAGGCTTTTATTTCAAATAACCGTCATTTAACGTCATAATACGTTAATAAAACTGCAATAAAAAATATAATAGAAACGGGTATTACTATATCAAGAACTCTAATGGCGTTGCACATATCAATAATTACTATTTAAAATATTAATTAGGTGAGTATAAGAATTTTGGTGTAATTTTGTGTATGTAAATAGGGGGCGTCCATAAATTATGCAGAAAATTTTTCAGGATTTCAGACTTATTTTATTTGACAAATACATAAAGTCCGCTAAACTAAATAATAAACAGCTTTTTATGATGTAATCGTACATAAAGTCATTTTTAATGGCAAATTACTGTGATTAACCTTAAAATATAAATAGTAGAGATCGAACGCTGTAAGAACAACACCGATACGTCACGGTCTCATATGGCAAACCCGTATAAAACCGTGACGTATCGGTGTTATTTTAACAGCGTTCGATCTCTACTCCTGGTCTTATTAGCAGGTTAGCATTCGATTTTTATATTTCACCTCTCAAAAAGGTGATAAAATGATACCATTTGATTAAAGTAAATTTTGCTATAAGTTCTGTAAGTGTAAAAGCCCACTTTATTTGGTATTTGTAGAAATTATAAATACGTCACACTGTTTTATTTACTTTATATCCGATTTTAAAAAATAATATGCACTTGCCGTGTCAGTTCGTAAAGAATGCACTCTCAGCACGTACGAAGCATTGTTTACGTGTCTAGGAGTTAAAGGACTGCACTTCTGGCACTAATGACGTATTAAAGCACGACGTGTTTTGTTTTTAGTGTCTAAGGAGATATTTTTGTATTCCTGTCTCCTATAATTATGTTTTAGTAAGTGTTCCGTGCGACTTAAGTTAAGTTTCTCTTTATTTCGGTCTATTAGTTTTTTGTTATTTTGAAACTTTGAGCTACCTGTTTCTATAGAAAATAAAGGATGTTTTATTTTCTAGTAGGTACAGGATCATCCAACAAAGAATGAACATACCCGTAATTTTTATTAAAAAAAAGAGATATGACATCAAATTACCATTTTCTTATTTATTAGTTCATTTTTAAAAGAATTTCGGCCATATTTTGGCCTGACACACGCAGTGTGTATATTACACAACATGTTTCAATTTATTTTTCCCCCTATGATAACTTTGTTCTCATTTCACCTGAAGGTATAAGATACAGTATGTAAATTGACGTAAGTATTCTTATTACCTGTGAAAAAAAGTTTTGTCAATTGGTTTTTGAGATATCAGATTTTAAAAATCGCCTGTCTCAAAGTATATCGTTATGGCTTTTGACGGACCATACCTCAATAAACCTTTAACGATTTTATTACCTATTGTTATTGGGTAAACCCATTTGTTCATAATGGCAGGGGTGGGCCAGGTATTTCTTGAGTATTAACCATTAGGCATATAAATATTTTGGCTAATATTTTAGTGGCAGTGGTAAATAACCGTTTTTACTGTGCGTTTCGAAAAAGTTGTTTTACGAGAATATAACCATGTCGCGTCGAAATCATTTGTCAATAGATGCAAAACAGGTTGTAAAAAATGTGTATGAAACTTTAATCAGTAGAGGTCTAATTAAACAAGAAGCTTTAAAAGAAACCTGTCTACTACAAAAACTCCAATATCATCGATAAGGGATATTATTATTACTGAAGAATTGAACAAAAGAAAAAACGTAGGGATTTTCAATCTCACCGTATAGACAATAGTGATCAGGACCTAATAAGAAGGAAAATATATTATCTTTATATAAGCGGAGTTATTTCTACCTTGGATAAAGTGAAAAAGAAGCTAGACGAAGACGAAACCAATATAAATATTAGCCGTGCCACCCTTCATACCGCAAAATAGACAAAAGACAAGTAGTAATGAAATCGCACAGATTACGCACTTGGAGATTTAATTACCTTCAAGAAATTAAAAGATATAGGTTAGAAAACAGATCCATAATTTACCTTGATGAAACATGGTTCGATACACACGACACAGTTTCCAAAGGATGGGTTGATTCCAGGCAAAACTGTCAGACAAAAGCACCTTCAAATAAAGAAAAACGTATTACCATAATACACGCTGGTTCAGAAAACTGCTTGCTGTTGTCTGCAAAGAATATTAAGGATTCTAGCTTGAATTATCATGAGGATACAAGTGCGGAACTTTTCAAAAACTGGTTTCAAAATTATCTTTTAAAAAATATTCCAAACAACAGTGTTATGGTCATGGATAACGCAAGCTACCACAGCCGTCTGCTACACAAAGCACCAGCTTCATCAAGTTCAAAAACTGAAATCCAGGAATATTTGTGAGAAAATGATATTTATTTTGAATTCAGTTACAAAAAAAGCGCATTTGCATTTGTGGAACCAAGTAAAATCAAAGATCAGAGCAGAAAAAGTTACACCTACTTTAAGTCCCAGTGTTATAGATTTGATAAAAAATGTAATTACTAATATACCAGTTGAGAGCTGGAAAAATTCACTACAGCACATTATAAAAATTGAGGACTCTTACATTTCTATCCAAAACAACATAAATCCTATTGTAATTAATCTCAATGATGACTCTGATAGTGATAGTTAGATATTTAGATTAAAAATGAATTATGTATAGATAATGCAGTTATAAATTTATTAAAACTTTGCATATATTTAATTTCTTAATGTAATTTTAAGATTATACTTACCTAAATAAACAATAAATTATAAATCTTTATATTATTAAAGTCCGTCCCTAATGTTCTGTCCTTTAATACCTACCGATCCGCAGTTTTATTGCTGTCGGCAGGTATAATCCATAAATGAAGGCAAGAGCTAACACGGTATACTTTGAGACAGACTATACTAGTCCACTTTAGATTATTCAAAAAATCTATGTTTTTACATGCTTGGACCTTAAAAATCTAACACTGTAAAATAAGTGAAAGTGTGTGTGTACGCAGTTGCTCACGCAGCTGCTAGCAAAGATAATACTACTACGGATAAGATAAACCATTCAATGCTATATTTTTGATACCCCTAATGGACTTTGGCTAACGCGAGCCGATGTCCATCGAGAGATTTTCGCGCTATGCCTTTCAATCCTTGAACGAAAGTTAAACAGTGTTGCCGGCAGGCCTTTACTATTGGCGTGATGAAACGCGACTAGAAAATACACAACCGTTTAGCCGCCCGCTTTCGCTACTTCGTATTCCGAATAAGGTACAAGCGACAGACATTGGCAACGTCACACATGGTTTCGTACCTCGTTTCGCTGGGACAGGGGTTACCGACTTAATTTTATTCGCATTTACGGAAGCATTGATATCTCCGAACTGATTCAGAGCGCCCCATTGAAATGAACCATCTATTCGTAGTAGTATTATCTTTGCTGCTAGTTAACTTTAAACGCATTTTTTTCGAAATTAATTTTTTCAAAACTGTGGACAGTTGATCTCCGGAACTACTTAATCAATTTTTAAAACCTTGTCGCATTTTGTTTATTGTTTTGGTATTTGGCAAAAACGAGGCCAAAATAGTGGAAAAATCGGCTGATTTTTATAATTTTTTTAAACATCTACCATTTTTTTTAGATTTTTAATTAAATGTGGTAAATTGGCTTATAAAAGACCTTTCTTTTTAAGAAACCATTTGTTTTTTTTTTTTTGTTTTAGACTTGCCTATCCGGAGTTATCTCTTCGCAGTTGCACAACTTTTTTTTCAGCGGCTCCATTTTGACGCTCCGTGAAGGTTTTTAAAAAAATGAAAATTAAAAAAGTGTATTTTTAAAACATAAAATAACATTATAAAAAAAATTTTTTTTTTATTAAAATAGCTGAGGATTTTTTTTTTTGAAAATTTGTGTTTTTTTAACCCTTTAAAGCGAACTGGCTTTTGTTTTAAAATTCGATTAAACCTGAATTTCTGAGGTCATAATTCTCTTAAAATTAAAAATGCGAGAATTTAATTTACTAAATAAAAAAAATGCTTCATTTTATCTATCTGGTCCCAAACCATTTGCGATTTAATGGATATAAAAAGGAGCAATTTTCGAACTTCATATTCAGTCTAAAGGTTAGTTTCTATGTACAGAGCTAGTTATACATGATTTCCCCGCCATTTTTTCTATTTATTGAACTCAGAAAAGAAAAAAGAAATCTCAAGAAAAGCACTTATGTAAAATAAGGGCCAAGTTCTTGAAATACTAAGATCTCAAATTAGACCAAAATCTGGCCACAATTTTGTTTCACTTTTCCTGTGGAAAAGCCTGATAGATACAAATAAAATACAATGTTTAATTGGAATTTAAGATTAACTAATGTTGTTGCAATTCCAGATACTTACAGATTGACGAAAAAATAATGGATTCCTGTTTCTTCCCATCCTTTCCGTGGGATGATGATTACAAAAATGGAAAAAAAAAGCAAAATAAAGTATCGGCAGTTTCGATTTATTGTTTTGCTAAACAGATTGCTGATGAATTTATAATGATGATGAATTTACAATGATTTTTTTATAAGAATTTATCAATTAAGAATTGCTATCTGGACATTGCTCGATGCAGATAGACCTATTAGGATTCTCTTTGGAACCTAACATTTTCTATCGGG